>JAAIUW010000257.1:0-38536 GCA_014851425.1 Senna tora | reverse complement strand
AACCGTTAATCCTTAAACCCTAAACCCTAAACCCTAAAACCCTAAACCCTAAACCTAAACACCAAACCCTAAACCCTAAACCCTAATCAATAAACCCTAAACCCTATACCCTAAGCCCTAAACCCTAAACCCGAAGCCCTAAACCCTAGTCGCTAGACCCTAAACTCTAAACCCTAGACCCCAAACCCCAAACATTAAACCCTAGGCCCTAAACCGTAGACACTAAACACTAAAACCTAAAACCTAAACCCTAATCCCTAAACCATATACCCCAGACCCTAGACCCTTCAACCCTAAACCCAAAACCCTAAAACCTAAACCCTAGACCTTAAACCCGAAACCTTAAACACTAGGCCCTAAATCCTAAACCCTAAACCCTAGACCCTAGACCCTAAACCCTAGACGTAAACCCTAAACTAAAGCCTAAACCCTAGACGCTTAACCGTAGACCCTAAACCCTAGACACTAAACCCTAAAACCAAAACACTAGACCCTAAACCCTAAACCATAGACCCTAGACCATAGATCCTAGACCCTAAACCCTAAAACATAAACCCTAGACCTTAAAATCCGAAACCCTAAACCCTAAACCCTAGACCCTAAACCGTATAACCTAATCCCTAAACCCTAGACCCTAGACCCTAATCCCTAGACCCTAAACCCTAGACCCTATACCCTAAACCCAAGACCCTAAACAAGGAAACCCTAAATTGTAAACCCTAAACCATAAACCCAAAACCCTAAACTTTAATCCCTAAACCCTAAACCATAAATCCTAAACCCTAGACCCTAAACCCTAAACCCTAGACCCTAGAGCCTAAACCCTAAACCCTAGATCCTAAACGTTAAAACCTTAAACCCTAAACCCTAAACCCTAAATCATAAACCCTAAACCCTAGACCCTAAACCCTAGACCCTATACCCTAAACCCTAAACCTTAAGACCCTAAATCTTAAACCCTAAACCCTAAACCCTAGACCATAAACCCTAAACCCTATGCCCTAAACCCTAAACCATAAACCCTAGACCCTAGACCCTAAACTCTAAACCTAGACCCTAGACATTAAACCTTAAACCATAAACCCTAAGACCTAACCCCTAACCCCTAAACCCTAAACCCTAAACCCCAAACCCTAAATAGTAAACCCTAAACCCTAAACCCTAAAGCCTAAACCTTAACCCTAAACCCTATACTCTAAACCCTAAACCCTCAACCCTAAGCCTTAACCCTAGTCGCTAGACCCTAAACTCAAAACCCTAGACCCCAAACCCCAAACCCTAAACCCTAAACACCAAACCCTAAAACCAAAACACTAGACCCTAAACCCAAAACCATAGGCCCCAGGTCCTAGACCCTAGACCCTAAACCCTAAAACCTAACCTTAGTCCTTAAACCCGAAACCCTAGACACCAGACCCTAAATATTAAACCCTAAACCTTAAACCCTAGACCCTAGACCCTAAACTCTGAACCCTAGACGCTAAAACCCGAAAACACTAAACCTTAAACCCTAAATCCTACACCCTAAACACAAAACCCAAAACCCTAAACGCTAACCCTAGACCCTAAACCCTAAACCATAAACCATAAACACTGAACTATAGACCCTAAACGCTAAAGCCTAAGTTCTAACACTAAACCCTAAACCCTCGACCCTAAACCTTAAACCCTACACGCTAAACGCTAAAAGTAAGCCCAAAAACCCTAAACCCTAAAACCTAAACCCAAAACCATAGTCCCTAGACCCTAAACACTAAACCATAAAACATAAAACCTAAACCATAAATGCTGAACCCTAACCCTGAACCCTAAATCCTAAAGCTTAAACCATAAACCCTAAACCCTAAAGCCTAAACTCTAAACCCTATAGCAGATACCCTAAACCTTGGACCATAAAAACTAAACCGTAAATCCTAAACCACAAACCCTAAACCCTAAACCTTGGACACTAAACCCTAAACCCTAAACAAAAAACCGTAAACCGTAAACCCTAAACCCTAAACCCTAAGCCCTAAACTCTATACCCTAGATCCTAAATCCTATACCCTAAACCATAAACTCTAAACCCTAAATCCCATACCCAAAAACACTAAACCCTAAACCCTAAGCCCTAAAGCCTAAAACCTAAAACCTAAACCCTTAACCGTAAACCCTAAACCCTAAACTCGAAACCGTAAACCCTAAACCCTAAGCGCTAAAATATAAACCGTAAACCCTAAAACCTAAACCCTAAATCCTGAACCTTAAACCCTAAACCCTAAAGCCTGAACCTTAAACCCTAAACCCTAAACCCTAAAACCCTAAACCCTAACTACTAAACACTAAAGACTAAAACCTAAACCATAAACCCTAAACCCTCAACCCAAAGCCCTAAATCCTAGTCGCTAGACCCAAAACTATAAACCCTAGACCGCAAACCCCAAACCCTAAACCCCAGGCCTTAAACCCTAGGCACTAAACCCTAAAACCAAAACCCTAGACCTTAACCGAAACCCAAGACACTAGACCTTAAATCCTAAACCATAAACCTTAATCCCTAGACCATAATCCCTAAACCATAAACCCTAGACCCTAAACCCATAACCCTAAACCCTAAACACTAAACCCTAAACCCTAAGCCCTAGACCCTAAGCTAAAAAACCCTAAACCCTAAACTCTAAACCCTAAACCCTAAACCCTAGACCCCTAAACCTTGGACCCTAAACACTTAACCCTAATCCCTAAACCCTAAACTCTAAACCCTAAACCCTAAACTATAGACCCTAAACCCTAAACCCTAAGTCCAAAACCCTAAACCCTAGACCCTAAACGCTAAACGCTAAAACCTAAACCCAAAACCCTACACCCTAAACCCTCTCCTAAACCCTAAACCCAAAGTCCTAAACCCTAAACCCAAACCCAAACCCTAAACCCTAAATTCCTAAACATTAAACCCTAAAGCCTAAACCTAAACCTTATACCCTAAATTCTAAACCATAGACCTTAAACCCTAGACCCTAAAAACCTAAACCCTAAATCCTAGACCACAAACCCTAAACCTTAAACCCTAGACACTAACCGTAAAACCTAAACCCTATAGCAAAAACTGTAAACCGTAAACCGTAAATCGTAAACTCTAAACCCTAAACCCTAAACCCAAAACCCAAACTCTAAACCCTAATCCCTAAACCCTAGACCCTAGACCCTAACCTTAAACCCTAAGCCAGAAATCCTAAACCCGAAACTCTAAACCCGAAAACATAGACCTTTAACCCCTAAACCCTATGCCCTAAACCCTAAACCCTAAACCCTTTACCCTAGAACATAAACCCTAAACTGTAAATCCTAGACCCCAAAACTTTAAACCCTATACCCTAAACCTAAACCATAAACCTAGACCCCTTAACCCTAAACACTATACGCGAAACGCATAACCATAAACCCTAAACCCTAAACCCTGAACCCTAAACTCTAAACATAGACCCTAAACCCTAAACCCTAAACCTCTAACCCTAAACCCTAACCCCTAGACCCTAGACCATAGACCCTAAACCCTAAACTCTAAACCCTAAATCCTAAACACAAAAACCCTAAATCCTAAACCCTAGACCCTAAACCCTAAACTCTATAACCAAGACCTTAAACCCTAAACCCAAAAACCCTAGACGCTGAACCCTAAATCCGATGCCCAAAAACCCTAGACCCTAGACCCCAAACTCTAAACCGTAAATCCTAAACCCAAAAACCCTAAACCCAAAAACCTAAACCATAAATCCTAGACCCTAGACCATAAACCCTAAACCCTAAACCCTAAACCCTTAACTCTAAACCCTAACCCTAAACCCTAAATCTGAACCATAACCCTAAAACCCTAAACCCTAAACCGTAATCCCTAAACCCTAAATACTATAGCCTAAACCCTAAACCCTAAATCCTACACCCAAAACCACTAAACCCTAAACCCTTAACCTTGAACCCTAAAACCTAAACCTCAACCCTAAACCCTAGACCCTAGACCATAAACCCTAAACCCTAAACCCTAAACCTTAAACCCTAACCCTAAACCCTAAATCCTGAATCCTGAACCTCAAACCCTAAACCCTAAACCCTAAAACCCTAAACCCAAAGCCCTAAACACTAAACACTAAACCCTAAGCCCTTCACTCGAAACCCTAAACCCTAAACCCTAAACCCTATACCCTATACCCTAAACCCTAAACCTGAAACCCTAAACACCAAACACTAAACCTTATACCCTAAACTCTAAACCCTAGACACTAGACCCTAAACCCTATACACCCTAAATCCTAAAACCTAAATCTTAAACCCTAAACCCTAATCCCTAGACCCTAAACCCTAAGCCCTAAACCCTAAACCCTACACCCTATACCCTAAACCCTAAACACAAAACCCTCTATCCTATGCCCTAAACCTTAAACCCTAGACCCTAAACTCTAAACCCTAGACCCTAAACCCAAAAACCCTAAAGCCTAAACCCTAAAAAGTAAACCCTAAACCCTAAACCCTAAATCCTAAACCCAAATACCCTAAACCTAAAACCCTAAACACTATAGCCTAAACCCTAAACACTAGACCCTAAACCCTAAACCCTAAAGCCCAGACCCTGGATTCTAAAACCAAAACCCTAAACTCTAAACTCTAAACCCTAAACGCTAAACCCTATGTCCTAAACCCTAAGCCCTAAACCCTAAACCTTAGACCCTCAATGCATAAACTCGAAACCCTAAACACTAGACCCTAAACCCTAGACCCTAAACCCTAAACCTAAAACCGTAAACTCCAAACCCTAAACCTTAGACCCTAGGCCCTAAACCCTAGACCCTAAACCCTAAGCCATAAACTCGAAACCCTAAACCCTAGACCCTAAATCCTAAACCCTAAACCAAAAACCTAAACCTCTAACCCTAAACCTCAGACCCTAAACCCTAAACCTTAAGCCCTAAACCCTAAACCCTAGACCCTAGACCCTAGACCCTAAACTCTAAACCGTAAATCGTAAACACAAAAACCCTAAATCCTAAACCCTAAACTCTAAAACCAAGACCTTAAACCCTAAACCCAAAAACCCTAGACGCTGAACCCTAAACCCGAAGCCCAAAAACCCTAGACCCTAGACCCCAAACTCTAAACCCTAAATCCTAAACCCAAAAACCCTAAACCCAAACCCTAAACCCTAAACCGTAGAACTAGACCCTAAACCCGAAACCCTAAACCCTAAACCTTAAACCCTAAATCGTAACTCTAAACCCTAAATCATAAACCTTAAACCCTAAATTATAAACCCTAAAACCCTAATACCTAAACCTTAAACACTAAACACTAAACTCTAAATCCTTAACCCTAAACCCTAAACCCTATACCCTTAACCTTGAACTCTAAAACCTAAACCCTCAACCCTAAACCCTAGACACTAGGACCCTAAGTTCTAAACCCAAAACCCTAAACCCTAACCCTAAAACCTATATCCTGAACCCTAACCTATAACCTAAACCCTAAACCCTAAAACCCTAAACCCCTAAACCCTAAACCCTAAACCCTAAACCCTAAGCCCTTCACCCGAAACCCTAAACCCTAAACCCTAAACCCTAAACCCTAAACCCTATACCCTAAACCTGAAACCCTAAACACCAAACACTAAACCTTATACCCTAAACTCTAAACCCTAGACCCTAGACCCTAAACCCAAAACACCCTAAAGCCTAAAGCCTACAGCCTAAAGCCTAAACCCTAAACACTAGATCCTAAACCCTACACCTTAAACCCTAAACCTTAAACCCTATACCCTAAACATTAAGCCCTAAACCCTATATCCTATGCCCTAAACCCTAAACCCTAAACCCGAAACCTTAAACCCTAGACCCTAAACCCTTAAGCCTAAACAGTAAACCCTAAACCCTAAACACTAGACCCTAAACCCAAAAACCCTAAACCCTTAAGCCTAAACACTAAACCCTAAACCCTAAACACTTGACCCTAAACCCTAAACC
Organism: Senna tora; assembly: GCA_014851425.1. Classification (NCBI taxonomy): domain Eukaryota; kingdom Viridiplantae; phylum Streptophyta; class Magnoliopsida; order Fabales; family Fabaceae; genus Senna; species Senna tora. The sequence goes on along the minus strand of JAAIUW010000257.1, from coordinate 32,549 downwards.
CTAAACTCTGGACCCTGGATTCTAAAACCAAAACCCCAAACTCTAAATCCTAAACCCTAAACCCTAAACCCTAAACCCTAAACCCTAGACCCTAGACCCTAGACCTTAGACCCTCAATGCATAAACCCGAAACCCAAAACACTAGACCCTAAACCCTAGACCCTAAACCCTAAACCTAAAACCGTAAACTCCAAACCCTAGGCCCTAAACCCTAGACCTTAAACCCTAACCCATAAACCCGAAACCCTAAATCCTAAACCCTAAACCTTAAACCCTAAACCCTATGCCCTAAACCATAAACTCTAGACGCTAGACCTTAAACCCTAAACCATAGACCCTAACCCCAAAAACCCTAAACCGTAAACCCTATACCCTAAACCCTAAAACTTAGACCTTAAACCCTAAACCATAGATCTTACACCCTAAACCCTTGACCCTAAACCCTAAACCCTAAACCCTAATCCTTAGACCCTGAACCCTATGTCCTAAATTGTAAACCCTAAACCCTAGACCCTAAACCCTAAACCCTAGACCCTAAACCCTAAACCCTAGACCCTAAAGAAGGAAACCCTACACCGTAATCCCTAAACCCTAAACCCAATACCATAAACTTTAAACCCGAAACCCTAAACCCTATATCTTAAACCCGAATCCCTAGACCCTAAACCCTAGATCCTAGACTCTAGAGCCTAAACGCTAAACCCTAGAATCTAAACGTTAAAATCGAAAACCCAAAACCCAAAACCCTAAAACCTAAACCCTAAGCCCTAAACCCTAGACCCTCAACCCTAGACCCTAGACCATATACCCTAAAACCCTAAAACCCTAAACCTTAAACCCAAAAACCATGAACCCTAACCCCTAAAACCTCAACCTTCAACCCTAGACCCTAAACACTAAATCTTCAAACCTAAACCCTAAACCCTAACCCCTAAACAATAAACCCTAACCCCTAAATAATAAACCCTAACCCCGAACCCTAAATCCTAATGCTTAAACCCAAAACCCAAAACCCTAAAACCTAAACCCTAAACCCTAAACCCTAAACCATTGACCCTCGACCCTAGACCTTATACCCAAAACCCTAAAACCCTAAACCCTAAACCCAAAAACCCTGAAGTCTAAACCCTAAAACCTCAACCTTAAACCCTAGACCCTAAACACCAAACCCTCAAACCTAAACCTTAAACGATAAACCCTAAACAATAAACCCTAAACCCTAACCCTGGACCCTAAACCCAAGAACTTAAACCCTATACCCTAAACCATAATCCCGAACCTGTAATCACTAGACCCTAAATCCTAAACCCTAAACTTAGACCCTAAACCCTAAACCCTAAACCCGAGACCCTAAAGCCTATACCTTCAACCCGAAACCCTAAATCCTAAACCCTAAACCCTAAACTCTAGACCCTAAACCCTAGACCCTAAACCATAAACCCCTAAACCCTAGACCCTTAACCCTAAGCCCTTAACCCTAAACCCTAAACCCTAGACCTTAGAACTAAACCCTCAACCCCCAAAACACTAACCCCTAAATGCTAAACCCTAGACACTATAACCTAAACCCTAAACCCCTAGACCCTAACCCTAAACCCTAGACCCAAAACCCTAAACCATAAACCCTATACCCTAAGCCCTAAACCCTAAACCCTAAACCCTAAACCTAAACCCTGAACCCTAAACCTTTAACCCTAAACTCTAAGTCCTAAAACCCTTAAATCCTAAACAAAAAACCTAAACCCTAAACCTTAAACTCTAAAACCTAAAACTATACCCTAAACCCTAGACCCTTCACCCTAAACCCTAAACCATCAAACCCAAACTCTAAACCCTAAACCCTAAACTTTAAACCCTAACCCTAAACCCTAAAACTTAATTCTAAACCCTAAACCCTAAACCCTAGACCCAAAACCCTAAACCATAAACCCTATACCCTAAGCCCTAAACCCTAAACCCTAAACCCTAAACCTAAACCCTGAACCCTAAACCTTTAACCCTAAACTCTAAGTCCTAAACCCTAAATCCTAAACAAAAACCTAAACCCTAAACCTTAAACTCTAAAACCTAAAACCTATACCCTAACCCTAGACCCTTCACCCTAAACCCTAAACCATCAAACCCAAACTCTAAACCCTAAACCCTAAACTTTAAACCCTAACCCTAAACCCTAAAACTTAAATTCTAAACCCTAATCCCTAAGCCCTAAACCATTAACCGAAAACCTTAAACCGTAAACCCTAGATCCTAGACCCTAAAACTTAAACACTACACCCTAGATCCCAAACCCAAAACCCCAAACCCTAAACCCTAAACCCTAAACCCTAAACCTTAGACCCTATAACCTATACCCTATACCATAAATCCTAGACCCTAAACCCTAGACCCTAAACCGTAAACCCTACACCCTAGACCCTAAACCCTAAAGCCTAGACCATAAGAAGGAAACCCTAAACCGTAATCCCTAAACCCTAAACCTAAATCCTAAACCCTAGACCTTATACCCTATACCCTAAATCCTAAATCCTAAAACCTAAACCCTAAACCCTAAACCCTAAACCCTAGACCATAGACCCTAAACCCTAAACCCTAGACCCTAGACCCTAAACACTAAATCTGTAAACCCTAAACTCTAAACCCTAAACACTAAACCATAAACCCTAAACCCTAAATCCTAAACCATAGACCCGAAACCCTAAACCCTAACCTTAGACCCTAGATCCTAGAGCCTAAACCCTACACCCAAGACCCTAAACGTTTTAAAAGCCAAAACCCCAAAACCAAAACCCTATAACCTAAACCCGAAACCCTAAATCCTAAACCCTAAATCGTAGACCCTAAACCCTAGACCCTATACCCCTAAACCCTAAAACCCTAAACCCTAAACCCTTGACCCTAAACCGTAGACCCTAGTTGCTAAACCTAACCCAAAACCCAAAACCCAAAATCAAAAACTCTAAACACAAAACCCTAAACGCTAAACCCCTAAAACCTAAGCCTTCAACCCTAAACCCTAAACCCTAGACCTTAGACCCTAAACCGTTATACCCTAATCTCTAAACCTTAAACCCTAGACCCTAAACACTACACCTCAAACCCTATACCCTAAACCCTCAACCCTAAGACCTAAACTTTAAACCCTAATGCCTATGCCCTAAACCCTAAACCTTAAACCCTAGACCCTAGACCCTAACCTTAAACCCTAAACCCTAACCCTATACCCAAGACCCTAAACCCTAAACCCTGAACCCTAATTCTAAACCCTAAAGCTTAGACCCTAAACCCTAAACCCTAAGTCCTCAACCCTAAACTGTAGACCCCTAAACCCTAAACCCTAAATGCTAAACCCTAAGCACTAAACCCAAAAACCCTGAGCCATAAACCCTAAAACCTAAACCCTAGACCGAAAACCTTAAACCCTAAACAATAAACCCTAAAACCTAACCCGGAACCCTAAATCCTAAACCTTAAACCCTAAACCCTAAACCCTAAACACTAAACCCTAAACCCTATACCATAAAATCTAAACTCTAGACCCTAAACCTAAACCCTAGACCATAAACACTAGACAATAAACCCTAAAACCTAGACCACAAACCCTAAACTATAAACCACAAACACTAGACACTAAACCCTAAATCCTAGACCATAAACACAAAACCCTAAACCCTAAAACATAGACCCTAGAACCTAGACCCTAGACCCTAAACCGTAACCTTAGACCTTAAACCCTAAACCCTAAACCCTGGAACCTAACCACTAAACCCTAAACCATAAACCTGAAACCCTAAACATTAGACCCTAATCCCTAAACCCTAAACACTGAACCCTAAGCCTTAAACCCTAGACCCTAAACCCTAGTCCCTAGACCCTAAACTGTAAACCTTAGACCCTAAACCCCAAACCCTAGATCCTAAACCTTAAACCCTTAAACCTAAACCCTAAGCCCTAGATCCTAGACCCTAGACCCTAAACTCTAATACCTAAACTTTAATCCCTAAACCCTAAACCGTAAATCTTAACCCTAGACCCTAAACACTAAACCCTTGACCCTAAACCCTAAATCCATAAACGCTAAACCCGAAACCCAAACGCAAAACTCAAAACCCTAAACTCCAACCCCTAAACCCTAAACCCTAAACCCTAAACCATACACCCTAAACCCGGAAAACCTAATCCCTAATGCCTAATCCCTAAACCCTAAACCCTAAATCTATGCCCTAAAACCCTAAACCTAAAACCCTAAATCCTAAGCCTTACACCCTAAACCCTAAACCCTAAACCCTAGACCCTAGACTCTAGAGCCTAAAACCTAAAACGTAGAGCCTAAACCCAAAACCCAAAATCCAAAACACTCAACCCTAAACCCTAAAACCAAAACCCTAAAGCTTAAACACTAAAACCTAAACCTTCAACCCAAAACCCTAGACCCTAAACCCTAAATCATAAACCCTAAACCCTAGACCCTCAACCCTAGACCCTATACCCTAAACCCTAAAACCCTAAACCCTAAACCCAAAAACCCTAAACCCTAAAACCTAAACCCTAAACCCTAAACCCTAAAACATAAACCTTAAACCTTAAACCTTAAACCCTAAACAATAAACCTTAAACCCTAACCCTGAACCCTAAATCCTAAACAGTAAACCCTAATCCCTAAACCCTAAAACCTAAACAATAAACCCTAACCCCTAACCCTGAATCCTATATCCTAAACCTTAAACCCTAAACCCTACACCATATACCCTAAACCCGAAGCCCTAAACACTAAACTCTAAACCCTAGACCCTATACACTAACTTTAAACGGTAGACCCTAAACCCTAAACCCTAGACCTTAGACCCTAAAACCTAAACCCTAAATCCTAGACCACAAACCCTAAACCCTAGACATAAACCCAAGACACTAAACCATAAACCTAAACTTAACCATAGACCCTAGACCCTAGACCCTTAACCCTAAACAATAGCGCTTAAACCCTAAACACTAAACCCTATATAAACCTAACCACTAAACCCTAAAGCATAAACCCGAAACACTAAACACTAAACTCTAAATCCTAAGCCCTAAACCCTAAACCCTAAACCCTAAACCTTAGACCCTAAACCCTAGACCTTAAACCCTAAACCATAAACCTTAAACCCGAAACCATAAACCCTAACCCTTAAACGCTCAACCCTAAGCCCTAAACCCTAGACCCTAAACCCTAGTCCCAACACCCAAAACCCAAAACCTTATACCGTTAAATCCCAAAGCCCAAACCCTAGACACTAAACCTTAAACCTTAAACCCTAAACCCTAGACCCTAGACCCTAGACCCTAAACTCTAAGCCCTGAACCTTTAAACCATAAAACCCTAAACGCTGAACCCCAAATCCCAACGCTAACCTTAAACCATAAAACCCTAAACCCTAGACCCTAGACCCTAGAGCCTATACCCTAAACCCGAAATACTAAACCTAAAACCCAAAACTCAAAACCCTAAACCCTAAACCCTAAACCCTAATCCCCAAACCCTAAACTCTAAACCCTAATCCCTAAACCTAAAACCTAAAATCCTAAGCCCTACACCTTAAACCCTAAACCCTAAACCCTAATCCCTAAACCCCAAACCCTAAACTCTAAACCCTAATCCCTAAACCTAAAACCTAAAATCCTAAGCCCTACACCTTAAACCCTAAGCCCTAAACCCTAGACCCTAGACCCTAGAGCCTAAACCCTAAACCGTAGACCCTAAACCCTAAACCCAAAACCCTAAAGCTTAAACCCTAAAACCTAAACCCTAAATCATAAACCCTAAATCATAAACCCTAAACCCTAGACCCTAAACACTAATTCATAAACCCCAAACCTAGTCCCTAACCTTAGACCCTATACCCTAAACCGTTAAACCCTAAACCCTAAACCCTAAACCCAAAACCCCTGAACCCTAAACCCAAAAACCTAAAGCCTAAACCTTAGACCCAAACCCTAGACCCTAAACACTATACCCTCAAACGTAAACCCTAAACCCTAAAACCTAAACAATAAACCCTAAACCCTAACCTTGAACCCTAAATCCTAAACCATAAACCCTAATACCTAGACCCTAAAGCCTAAATAATAAACCCTAAACTCTAACCCTAAACCCTAAATCATAAACCTTAAACCCTAATCCCTAAACCTTAAACCCTAAACCATAAACCCTAAACCCGATACCATAAACTCAAAACCATAGACCCAAAACCCTAAATGCCTAGACCCTAGACCCTAAAACCTAAACAATAAATCCTAGACCACAAACCCTAAACTCTAGACCATAACCCTAGACACTAAACCCTAAACCTAAACATTAACCTTAGACGCTAGAACCTAGACGCTAAACCCTAAACCCTAAACCCTAAACCCTAAAACTTAAACACTAAACCCTAAACCGTAAACCTGAAACCCTAAAAACTATACCCTAAATCCTAAACCCTAAAACCTAGACGCTAAACCCTAAACCTTAGACCCTAAACCCCAAACCCTAAACCTGAAACCTTAAACCCTAACGCCTAAATGCTTAACCCTAAGCCCTAAACCCTAAACCCTAAACCCTAGTCCCAAGACCCTAAACCCAAAACCTTATACCGTAAACCCCAAAGCCCAAACCCTAGGCCCTAAACCTTAAACCCTAAACACTAAACCCTAGACCCTAGACCCTAAAATATAATCCCTAAACCTTAAACCCTAAAACCCTAAACACTAAACCCTAAATCCCAACCCTAACCTTAAACCATAAACCCTAAACCCTAGACCCTAGACCCTAGAGCCTATACCCTAACCCCGAAATACTAAACGCAAAACCCTAAACCCTAAACCGTAATCCCTAAACCCCAAACCCTAAACTCTAAACCCTAAACCCGAAACCTAAAACCCAAATCCTAACCCTTACACCTTAAACCATAAATCCTAAACCCTAGACCCTAGAGCCTAAACCCTACGTAGACGCTAAACCCTAAACCCCAAAAACCCAAAACACTCAACCCTAACCCCTAAACCCAAAACCCTAAATCATAAACCCTAAAACATAAACCCTAAATCCTAAACCCTAAATCATAAACCCTAAATTCTAAACCCTAAACCTTAGATCATAAACCCTAAACCCTAATCCTTAAACTCTAGACCATATACCCTAACCCTTAAATGCTAAACCCTAAACCTTAACCCTAAAAACCCTAAACCCTAGACCCTAAAACACTAAACCATAAAACCTAAACACTAAACAATAAACCCTAACCCACAACCCTGAACCCTAAATCCTAAACCTTAAACACTAAAACTCTAGACCAAAAATGTTAAACCTTAAACCCTAAACCATAAACCTTAGACCCTATACCCTAAACTCTAAAGCCTAGACTCTAAACCCTAAACCCTAGACCCTAGACCCTAAACCTAAACACTAAATCCTAGACCACAAACCTAAAGGACCTAGACCATAAACCCGAGACACTAAACCCTAAACCTAAACCTTAACATAGACCCCCAAACCTAGACCCTAAACCCTATACCATAGAGGTTAAACCCTAAACCCAAAATCCTAAACCTTAAACCCCAAAACCTAAATACTAAACCCTAAACCCTAAACCCGAAACCCTAAACTCTAGACACTAAATCCTAAACCCTAACACCTTGACCCTAAACCCTAAACCATAGACCCTAAACCTTATACCTTATATCCTAAACCCCAAACCCTAAACTCGAAACCTTAAACCCTAACCCTTAAATGCTCAACCCTAAGCCCTAAACCCTAGACGCTATACCCTAGTCCCTAGAACTTAAACCCAAAACCTTATACTGTAAACCCCAAAGCCCAAACCTTAGACCCTAAACCCTAAACCCTAGACCGTAGACCCTAGACCCTAAACTCTTATCCCTAAACCTTAAACCCTAAAACCCGAAATGCTAAACCCTAAATCCCAACCCTAACCTTAAACCATAAAAACCTAAACCCTAGACCCTAGAGCCTAAACCCTAGACCCCAAACCCTAAATACTAAAACCAATACCCTAAGCCCTAAACTCTAAATCCTAAACCCTAAACCCTAAACCCTAAATCCTAAACCCTAAACCCTAAACCCTAGACCCTAAACCCTAGACCCAAGACCCTAAACCCTACACCCTAAACCCTGAAGCCCCTAAACCCTAATCCCGAAACCCTAAACCCAGAACCCTAAACTCTATACGCTAAACCTAAAACCCTAAATCCTAAGCCCTACACCCTAAACCCTATACCCTAAACCCTAAACTGTAGACCCCTAAACCCTAAAACCCTAACAACTAACCCAAAACCCAAACCCCAAAATCTAAACCCAAACCCAAAACCCTAAACTCTAAATCTTAAACCTTAATACCAAACCTAATCCCAAGACCCTAAACGCTAAATCATAAACCCAAACCCTAGACCCTCAACCCTAGACCCTGTACCTTAAACCCTAAACCCTAAATCCTTGACCCTAAACCTTAGTTCCAAAACACTAAACCCTAAAACCTAAACCTTAAACCCTAAACAATAAATCCTAAACCCTAACCCTGAACCCTAAATCCTAAACATTAAACCCTAAACAAAAAACCATAAACCCTAAACCCTATACCCTAAACAGTAAATCCTAGACCCTAAACTATAACCCCTAGACCCTAGCCTCTAAACCTAAACCCTAAATCCTAGACCACAAACCCTAAACCCTAGACCATAAACCCTAGGCACTAAACCCTAAAACCTAAACCCTAGACCCTAAAACAAAAACCCTAAACCTTAGACCCTAGAACCGAGACAGTAGACCCTAGACCCTAAACTTGTAACCCTAAATAGTAAACCTTAAATCCCAAACCCTAAACCCTACACCCAAAACCCTAAGCCTTAGACGCTAAACCCTATACCTTAGATCATAAACCCTAAACCCTATACCTTAAACCCTAAACCCTAAACCATCAACCCTAAGCCCTAAACCCTAACCTTAGGCCCTAAACCCTAAACCCAAAACCCAAAGCCCTAGACCCTAACCCTTAACCCCTAAACCCTAAACCCTAGACCTTGGACCTTAGACCCTAAACTCTAATCCCAAAATCTTATACCATAAAACCCTAAACCCTAAAGCCTAAATCCTAACCCTAACCTTAAACCATAAAACCTTAAACCCTAGGTCCTAAACCCTAGAGCCTAAAACCTAAACCCTAGACACTAAACCCTAAACCCTAAACTCAAAACCTAAGACCCAAACCCCAAAACTTAAAACCCTAAACCCTAAACCCTAAATCCTTCACCCTAAACTCTAGACACTAAACCCTAGACCCTAAACCCTAATCCCTAAACCCCAAACCCAAAACCCTTAACTATAAACCCTGAACCCTAATCCTAAAACCCTAAATCCTAAGCCCTACACCATAAACCCTAGACCCTAGATCCTAAACCCTAAACTGTAGACCCTAAACCCTTAAATCCTAAACCTTAAACCCAAAATCGAAACCCAAAACTCTAAACCTAAACCCAAACCCAAAACCCTAAAGCTTAATCCTTAAAACCTAAACCCTAAATCCTAAACCCTAATTCATAAACCCTAAACCCTATACCCTAAACCCACACCCTATATGCTAAACTCTAAACCCAAAAATCTAAACCCTAGACCCTAGAGCCTAAACCCTAAACCCTAGACTATAAACCCTAAAACCCTATACCCTAGACCCTAAACCCTATACCATAAACCCTAGACCCTAGACCCTAAACCCTAGACCATAAATCCTAAACCATAGACCCTATACCCTAAACCCTAAACCCAAAATCCTAAACTCTATATGGTAAACCCTAGACCCTAGACTCTAAACCATAAACTCTAAACCCTAAGCCCTAAACCCTAGACCATAGACCCGAAACCATAAACTCTAAGCCCTAAGCCCTAAACTATAAACCCTAGACCAAAAACCCTAAACACCCTGTAACTACGGAATATTCTGTCTTGGGACACGTGGCATTAAGCTTTTTAGAAATCTGACCTCGGGCATGCTAGCGACGAGTGGTACCTTAGCCCCTAAACCCCAAACCCTAGCCCTAAACACTAAACCCTAACTGTAAACCCTAAATCCTAAGCCCTAACCCCTAACCCCTAAACCTTAAACCCTAGACCCTAGAACCTAAACCCTAAACCCAAAACCCTAAACCCTAAACCCTAAACCTTACACTCTAAACCCTAAACCCTACACCCTAAACCCTAACTTTAGACCATAAACCCTAAGTCCTTAAACCCTAAAACCCTAATCCCTAGACCCGTAAACCCTAAACGCTAAATCCTAAGCCCTAACCCCCAAACCCAAAACCTTAAACCCTAGACCCTAGAACCTAAACCCTAAACCCTAGAACCTATACCCAAGAACCCTAAACCCTAGACCCTAAACCCTAAACAGTAAACCCTAAGCCCTAACCCTGAATCCTAAATCCTTAACCTTAAACCCTAAACCCTATACCCTAAACTCTAAACACTAGGCCCTAAACTCTAAACCCTAAACCCAAAACCCTAGACCCTAAACCCTAAAGGCTAAATCCTAAGCCCTAACCCCCTAAACCCTAAACCTTAAACCCTAAACCATAAAACCTAAACCCTAAACCCAAAACCCTAGACCCTAAACCCTAAACAATAAGCCCTAAAGCCTAACCCTGAATCCTTAATCCTAAACCTTAAACCCTAAACCCTATAACCCAAACTCTAAACGCTAGACCCTAAACCCTAAACCATAGACCCTAGACCCTAAAACCTAAACCCTAAATCCTAGACCACAAACCCTAAACCCTCAACCTTAGACACTAAACCCTAAAACCTAAACCGTTAACCCTAAACCCTATAACCATAAACAGTAAACCCTAGACACTAGAACCCTAGAAGCTAGACCCTAAACCCTAAACCTAAACCATAAACCCGAAACCCTAAACAGTAGACCTAAATCTTAAACCCTAAACCAAAACCCTAAACTCTAAACACTAAAACCTAAACCCAAAACACTAAACTCTAAACTCTAAGCCCTAAACATTGAACCCTAAACCCTAAACCCTAAACCCTAAATCATAAATCCTTAACCCTAAATGCTAAACCCAAAACTCTAAACCCTAAAACCCTAAATCCTAAAACCGAAAACCCTAAACGTTAAAACCCTAACTTTAAACACTAAGCACTAACCCTAGACCCTAAACCCTAAAACCGTAGACCGTAGACCCTAGAGACTAAACCCTAAACCCTAGACCCTAAACGTTAAAACCTTAAACCCTAAACTCAAAATACTAAACCTTAGACCCTAAACCAAAGGCCATAAACCCTAAACCCCAAAACCTTAAACCCTAAGCCTAAATCCTGAACCCTGAAACCCTAAACCCTAAACCCTAACCTCAGACCCTAAACCCTAAATCCTAATCCTTAAACCCTAAACCCTAAACCCTAACCCTAAACCCTAAACCCTAAACCTTAAACACTAAACCCTAAACTCCAAACCTAAGACCTAAAACCCTAAACCCTAAACCCTAAACCCTAAATCCGAAACACTAAACAATAAACCATAAACCATAAACCCTAGAACCTAAACCCTAAACCCTATACCCTAAACCCTAAACCCTCATCCCTAAGCCCTAAGTCCAAAACCCTAGCGCCTAAGCCCTAGTCCCTAGACCCTAAACTCTAAACCCTAGACCCTAAACTCTAAACCCTAGACCCCAAACCCTAAACCCCAATCCCCAAACCCTAGACCCCTAAAACCTAGACACTAAACCCTAGACCCTAAACCCTAAACCATAGACCCTAGACCCTAGACCCTAAACCCTAAAACCTAAACCCTAAACCTTAAACACTAAACCCTAAACACTAGACCCTAAAGCCGAAACCTTAAACCCTACACCCTAGACCCTAGACCCTAAGCCTTAAACTGTAGACCCTAAACCCTAGACCCTAAACCCTAGACCTTAGACCCTAGACAAGGAAACCCTAAGCTGTAATCCCTAAACCCTAAACCCATAAACCCTAAATCCTAAACCATAAATCCTAGACCGTAAACCCTAAACCCTAGACCCTAAACCTTAAACCGTAAACCCTAAACCCTAGACCCTAAACCCCAAATCGTAAACCCTAACCCTAGACAATAGACCCTAGACCCTATACCCTAAATCCTAACCCTCAACCCTAAATCCTGAACCTAAATCCTTAAACCCTAAAACCTAAACCCTAAACCCTAAACACCAAACTCTAAACCCTAAACAATAAACCTTAAACCCTACACCCTAAACCCTCAACCCTAAACCCGAAGCCCAAAAACCTATACCCGAAGCTCTAAACCCTAGTCGCTAGACCCTAAACTCTAAACCCTAGATCCCAAACCCCAAACATTAAAACTTAGGCCCTAAACCCTTGACACTAAACGCTTAAAACCTAACCCAAGACCCTAATCCCTAAACCATACACCCCAGACCCTAGACCCTCAACCCTAAACCCTACACCCTAAAACCTAAACCCTAGACCTTGAACCCGAAACCTTAAACACTAGACCCTAATCCTAAACCCTAAAACCTAGACCCTAGACCCTAAACCGTAGACCTAAACCCTAAACCATAAACCCTAGACCCATAACCTTAGACACTTAACCCTAAACCCTAGACACTAAACCCTAAACCAAAACAATAGACCCTAAACCCTAAACCTTAGACCCTAGGACCATAGATCCTAGACCCTAAACCTAGACCTTAAAACCCGAAACCCTAAACCCTAGGCCCTAGACCCTAATCCCTGAATCCTAGACCCTAAACCCCTAGACCCTAAACCCTAGATCCTAAACCTTAAACCCTAGACCCTAAACAAGGAAACCCTAAATCGTAATCCTTAAGTCAAAACCCAAAACCCTAAACTTTAAACCCTAAACCCTAAATCCTAAACCCTAGACCCTAAACCGTAAACCCTAGAGCCTAGAGCGTTAACCCTAAACCCTAGACCCTAAACATTAAAACCTTAAACCCAAAATCCAAAACCCTTAACCCTAAACCCTAAATCATAAACCCCAAACCCTAGACCCCAAACCCTAAACCCTAAAACCCTAAACCTTAAAACCCTAAACCTTAAACCCTAAACCCTAAACCCTATACCCTAAGCCCTAAACCCTATACCCTAGACCCTATACCCTAAACTCTAAGCCCTAAATCCTAAACCAAAAACCCTAAACCCTAAAGCCTAAGCCCTAAACCCTCAATCCCAAACGCAAAACCCTAAACGCTAGACCGTAGACCCTAAAACCCTAAACCCTAAGGCCTAAACCCTAGTCGCTAGACCCTAAACTCAAAACCCTAGACCCCAAACCCCAAACCCTAAACCCTAGGCCATAAACCCTAAAACCAAAACCCTAGACCCTAGGTCCTAACTCAAAACTCTAAACCCTAATCCCAAAACACTAAACCCTACACCCTAAACCCAAAACCCTAGTGATAATACCAATATTTACCCTTGTATCTTTTGGCATTTGACAAGCTTTTGTTGAGTTTTAAAGAGTCATTATGCGTGATTTAGTGTTATTCAAGGGCACTAAGGACTTAAATCACAATCTTGCTAATTCCATGTTTTTATTGAATAAATTGTGATAATTCTCTAGTTTTATTAACTTGAGGGTCTCACAATTGTTTTGGTTGATTTGTAGGTCAACTAGCTTGAGGAATAGCAAGGATTCAAGTGCTAGAGGTCGAGAAGAAGCTGGAAAGCGAAGCCGGTACAAGATTTGAGGCTTAGAGGCATTTTTTGGGCCTATTCTGCTGTTCCACCCGCTGCCAGCGGGTAGCCTTGCAAGCTGCCAGCGGGTGGACTTCAGTTTTCAGAGCAAAAAACGTGCGTTTCGAGTAATCCACCCGCTGCCAGCGGGTAGATGACCCGCTGCCAGCGGGTACACCAGTTCTGCACGACTTTCTCGCGATTTTAAGAGCTGAAACGGATGGTGGGCCCACTTTTTTCAATGTTTTACCACAAGGGGAGCATACTAGGTCGGATTAGAGGGTATATTCTGAGGTTTTGGAGGCCCTTAACCTAATCAAGAGGGATACCCCGATTTTTACATTCATTTTTTTTCATCACCTAAGCTCTCTCTCCCAAGTCTCTCCACATTTTCCAGCCACACTCACCATTTTCCCTTCATCTTCTCCACTCTCCACACCTATTCAAACCAAATTCCAGCAACCTCCATCATCATCCATGGCTAAGCAAGGGTTGGAGGAGCTTGGTGAAGCATTTCTCTCATCCATGAGTGGCTAAACTTCTTGTGCTTTGGAGGAGGATGATTAGGGCTTGAGCTATGGCATCCATAGGGAGTTTTTCTTGTTTCCTACTACTTCTCTTTATGGATTCATGTTTATCTTGTTGATATTGATGAATTTGTATTGATTGTGTCTCCATGGTTGTGGAACTCAACTAGGTTGTAGTTGGACATTAGGAATTTAAATAGACTAGTGATTTGTATTTTGATTCTCCCATTGTGGGTTTTGATTACATTGGATTTGGTTGAATCTTATTGTAATTTTAATTCATTGTGGAAGTCACTCTAATGACACTGGTAATTGTTGAGTTGAATTCTAGTTTATGTTAATTCCTCATTTGTTTCATGATGGTATTTGATTAGGCTTGTTAATTGTCGGTTGGCTAATGCATCCTCTAATTAAATTACCTAGGTTTAGTGGTCACTAAACTACTTTAGGAAATGGCCTTTCATTGATTAACTCCATACTTTTTGATAGCAAGGATAGCCCAAAGCATTCTCCAACAAAGCATATTCATCTCATTTCATTCACCTCAATTTACTTTAGCTTTAAAAATATTGAAAACCCCAAAAAGTGTTAGTTCTAGTTTCATTTAGTTGCATTTAATTCCATTTAGTTTCATTGCACACCAAGTGTTTGTTAAATTGCCTCAAAGACACCCCATTTGTGTTAATTAGCATATTTGTCCATCGAGTCCATAGGCTCCGCGAGAGAGAATCGACCTAGGTTGTGCCACTAGCTGCACTTTCTAGTATAAATTTTATTGGTGCCGGCCTCGCGACAAGGCCGCGTCACATCAATTTGGCGCCGTTGCCGGGGAGCCATTTTGGTTCTTTGTGCAATTGTGCTAGATTCTCACGAATTGGGTTGTTTTCGCGTGATTTCTTTGGGAATCACATAGTTAGATTGTGTTTTGTTATTGTGTTTGTGTTTTAAGTTGTGTCTTTTCATTTTAGTGTTTGTTTCTAGGCTTATTGTGATTTTTAGTAAGTGTTTTTGCTGGTTTTGTTGAATTTTTCATAGCTGTCCTATTTTCTTTTGGCAAGGAATTACTTAGTTTAATGCATTTAATTGTGTTTTTATTTGTGTTTATTGTTTCTAGGTAGTTTATAGTTGATTTAGCATTTATTTTTAGGCTTGAATAGTCATTTTGAAGCATTTTCAGTTGGATTTTTGCTGTTTTTTCGAATCTGCCCTGTTTTTCGGCTTTAACAGTGCAGAATTGCTTCTGTTTCTGTCTTACCGCTGGCAGCGGATGAACCTACCCGCTGGCAGCGGGTGAAGCAGTGAACTGCACTGTTTTTCATTCTGTGTTGCTTTGTTTCTGGTTTTCTGGTCTGTTTTATTTCTTCCACTGTTTTTCTGTGTGTTTTCTTCTTTTTGTTGGTTGTTTAGTGTATGCTAAGAAGTTCTAGAGGAGACCTAATTCCATTAGATTTAGAAATTGAAAGAACTCTTAGGAAAATAAGAAAACTCAAAAAAGAAGTAATTAAGGATAACCAAGAAAGGGAAGAGAACTAGCAATAGAAGAAATGGCCGAAGAGGATAACGGGGATAATCGGCATGGACAATAGGGAAAGGAATGAAGGAGGTAATAATGTGGTAGATCAACCTAAAAGTCCATTAAACAATTGAATCAATTTGATGACTAATTTTGAATCTTTGGTTGGTGCTACTCCTACTTTACTACTGATTTTGAAATTAAAGGTTCTCTTGTGCACTCACTTCCAAAATTTCATGGTCTTCAGGTGAGAATCCGTATACACATATAAGCTCTCTCCACATGCATTGCATGACGATGAAGCCCGTGGGGGCTAACTTGAAGAAGTCATGTGGAAAGTTTTCCATCTCACTCTGGAAGGGAAAGCAAAGGTTTGGTATATGAGTTGCCAAGGTACACCCAGATGCTTACCAAACATGGGATAATTTGAAGAAGCACTTTATTGAAAAATATTATCCTTCAAACAAAGTCGCCGCAGCAGAAAAGAGATTGCATCTTCAAGGCAAGAAGAGGGTGAAAACATTCTATGGATATTGGACACGTGTCAGGATATGGTAGCAAAATGTCAAACCACCAAATGCCACTGGAGCACCTAGTCCAAGCTTTTGTCTATGGGTTAACTGATGAAGATGCAAAAATGCTCAATGCAGCTGCTAATGGGTCCATAGAAGACATGCCCCTGATGAAGCAATGGAGTTGATCAAGAAGCTCGCCTTGAGTAGGCAGAACATTACCACGAGGGATACTCGAGCACTAAAAGAGATATCTCCAGCAGATCGAGATCCATTGTTGGTGAAGTGGTACATGAACTGTCTGCACTAACCAAGAGGGTGGATGGACTGAGCATCCAATCTCCAAGATCACCCACTCAACAGCTAGCTATGGTAGGCGCTAGTTGTACATTCTGCGATTCCCCTATGCACATATCAGCAGATTGCCCTGGTCAATATGAAGATGTGAATGCAATGTATCAAGCACGGCCTGGGCAATACCAACAAAGGGACCCTTACTCCATACATACAATCCTGGTTGGAGAGATCACCCTAACTTCAGATATGGGATAGCGGGTAATCAGAATACTCAAGGGTTAGCAGTGGGCAAAGTCAAGGAACTACCCTTCTAGAGGAGGAAATTCTTATGGTGGTCAATACTCAAATTTTCAAGGGGCTTCACCTAGCCAGGCACCAAAACAGAACACCACAATGCCATGGTTCCATTAGTCAAGGTGCGCCATCTTCAAGCAATGATGAGCTTAAACAGCTTCTAGTGAACGGATTCTCTGATATTGGTGCAAAATTTGACCAAGAGCGGAGTATCACTGATGATAAAATCAAGGCCGTCGCCTCACACGTTGACTCATGCTTCACTAATATCATGAACAAGTTTGAACAAATGGAAGTAAAGCATGACAACCTGAACTCATTGTCACTCAGCTGTCTAACAAGAAGAGTGATGAACAAGCAAGATCAAGCGGAGCGACACCTTCTAACACCGTGATCATCCCAAGTCACTGAATGCCATAAGCCTTAGAAGCCGGCAGAAAAAAGTCAGATTTGAAGACAAGGAAGGTGATGAACAAATTGAAGAAATTGTTTGTGAAAGTCCTCCTCTGTCACCACTCAAGCTTTCTGAGAGCTCCAAAGAGACTAGACTGCGGGAAAAGTTGAAGAAAAGAAGAAGGAGCAACAAGAGGAACCAAAAGAAAAAGAGGAACAAAAGGAGAAGGAAGAAGCAATTACAAAGCCATCTCCACCCAAAAGGTAAGGAGGTAAGTATAAGTGATCTTCCCTTTCCTATTCATATTTGCTAAGTAGAAAGTCCAGGAAGTTAAAACTGATGAAGAGGCACTGAATTTATTTACCAAGTTAGAAGTTAATATTCCTTTGTTAGAATTGGTAAGAAAGTGCCTAAATATGCAAAAGTTTTGAAAGAGCTTTGTACAAACAAGAGAAGATTTAGACCAAATGAGAGAGTTCAAGTGAGCTCTAATGTTTCTGCTCTCTTCAAACCCCAAATCCCGGTCAAGTGTCAAGACCCGGGGTCTTCACATCCCTTGTACTATTGGTAAGGTTACTATAGGGGGTGCATTACTAGATCTAGGGGCTGCTATAAAGTCATGCCTAAATCTGTTTATCAGGCCCTAGGTGTTAAAACACTTCAACCCACTACAGTAATCTTACAATTAGCTGATAGGTCCATTAGGCGACCTGATGGGATTATAGAGGACCTTTTGGTCCGAGTGAAAGGACTTGCTCATTCCAGCTGATTTTTATGTTCTTGATATGGCTGCGGAAGTGCCTCAGGACTCCACTCTCATTTTAGGTCGCCCCTTCTTGAGGACTGCTAACACTGTGATTAGCATGAAAGAAGGAACGATCTCTATGGAAGTGGGAGATCATAAAGTTAATTTAATATGTATAGGCCATGAAGCATCCATATGAGGACTATTCTTTACTTGGGGTTAGTGCAATAGATATAATCATGGAAGATGAACATGTAGGTTATAAGCTTGATGATGATAATTCTGAATCCACTGTTGATGCATTTTCTGATGGTTATTTTTCATTCACTGAACTTTGCATGCTGATGATGACACTCTTGTTTCATTCCCTTCTTTATATTCTTTTCCATCTGCTTGCTCTTGTGGAGGTGATCCCTTTTGTCTTAACTGCATGTCAGTTGATTGTACACGTGGTGCCCCACAATCTGATACATTTTCTGTGACTAGTTTATTCTTTGGATTCCTCTTTCTTCTTTGAGCAGTTATGATGGCCCTTTGGGAAAGTTGTTCATGAGTTTTCAGGTGAGTCAAGCAATGAAACAGGGAAGGTGATTCAAAACAAAGTTCAATACATTCTGCCATGTGAAGATCCCTTTCTGCTTCTCCACCTTCTCACCTATTCCAAGGGCAACATAGTGAAAGAAAGGAAATCGCGGTTGAAGCTGAATCAACCGAAGAAGGGAACATTCTACCAAGGTTTGAATGCATGGAAGTTGAGGCAAGTGGTAAAAATGAAATTTTAAAGGGAAGTACTCTTGCCACTTTAGATGTGCAAAAATTAGTTCCTTCTGTAATTCAACCTCCCACTCTAGAGCTCAAAGAGCTCCCTTCAAATCTAAAGTATGTTTTCTTAGAGTCAAATAACCAATTACCAGTGATCATTGCTAATGGGTTATCTGTACGAGAAGAAGGGAAGCTTTTAAACCTTTTGAGAAAACATAAAAGAGCAATAGGGTGGACTTTAGCAGATATACCAGGGATTAATCCTACAATTTGTACACATAGAATTCTGCTGGAGGAGGGGTCGCAGCCCAAGCGGCAACCCCAAAGGAGGTTGAATCCTTTGATTTTAGATGTGGTCAAGAAAGAGGTCACTAAGCTTTTGATGGCGGGTATTATATACCCAATTTCTGATAGTAAATGGGTTAGCCCTGTGCAGGTTGTTCCAAAGAAGAGTGGGATCACAATAGTGAAAAATGAGAAGGATGAGTTGATTCCCACTAGAGTCCAGAATTCGTGGCGCATGTGTATTGACTATAGAAAATTAAATGACGCCACTAGAAAGGACCATTTCCCTTTGCCCTTTATGACCAGATGCTTGAGAGGCTTGCTGGCAAGTCTTACTACTGTTTCCTTGATGGCTTCTCTGGTTATTTCAGGTACCCCATAGCTCCGGAGGACCAAGAAAAGACCACTTTTACTTGCCCCTTTGGTACATTTGCATATAGGAGAATGCCTTTCGGTTTGTGTAATGCTCCTGGTACATTTCAGCGTTGTCTGATCTCTATTTTTTCTGATTTTCTTGAACAATGCATGGATGTATTTATGGATGATTTTACAGTTTATGGAGAGTCATTTGATGCATGTTTAGACAGCTTGGATAAAATTCTTGCTAGATGTTCTGAAAAGGGTCTTGTGCTAAATTATGAAAAGTGCCATTTTATGGTTGCTCAAGGAATTGTTTTAGGGCATTTAATTTCTGAAAAAGGGATTGAAGTGGAATATAAAGCAAAAATAGAAGTAATCTCCTCCCTCCCATACCCCACATGTGTTAAAGAGATTAGATCATTTTTGGGTCATGCAGGGTTCTATAGGAGGTTCATTAAGATTTTAGCAAAATTGCATATCCCATTATCTCAATTACTTCAAAAAGATGCAGAGTTTGATTTAATGAAGCATGTAGGTCTGCTTTTGATGAATGAAATCTAGACTTGTCTCTCCCCCAATACTTTCTGCTCCTAATGGCAATTACATTTTGAGATTTCATGTGATGCTTCTAATTTTGCTGTTGGAGCCATGCTAGGGCAAAAGGAGAACAGGGTTTCTAGAGTGATTGCATATGCCTCCAAGACACTAGACCCGGCACAAATTAATTATACCACCACTGAAAGGAATTGTTTGCCGTTGTCTTTGCTTTGGAGAAATTTAGACCTTACTTGCTTAATTCCAAGGTTGTAGTTTTTTCCTGACCATGCTGCAGTGAAGTATCTTTTCTCCAAACCTCATTCCAAGCCCAGGCTACTCAGATGGGCCCTTCTCTTGCAAGAATTTGACATAGAGATTAAGGATAGACCAGGAGCTGAAAACCATGTAGCTGACCATTTGAGTCGCTTACCTGAGGACACAAAGGGAGTGGACTCTTCTAACTCTACTTTTGATGCTTTTCCAGATTCTTTGTTGTGTACCATAGCTCGTCATGAGCCTTGGTATGCTCATATAGTGAATTTTCTCATTAGTGGAGTAACACCTCCTTCTATGTCTACTTTTCAGGTGCAAAAGCTAAAGGGAGATGCCAAATTCTATGCTTGGGATGCGCCTCATCTTGGAGACTAGTGCTGATCAAGTCATTCGAAGGGCATACCAGAGGAAGAACAAGAGGCATATTAACTGCCTGTCATACCTTGGCTTGTGGGGGCATTTGGGTGGAAAGAAAACCTCTAGGAAAGTCTTTAGACTGTGGGTTTTATGGCCAACTTTAGTTAAGGATCTGTCATTTTTGTAAAACTTGTGATAAGTGCCAACGTTTTGGGGGTTTGGGATGGGAAACAAGAAATGCCACAACAACCTATACTATTTGTGAAATTTTTGATGTTTGGGGGCATAGATTTTATGGGACCTTTTTCCCCATCAAACGGGTTTACTTACATTTTATTGGCAGTTGACTATGTTTCTAAGTGGGATAGAGGCCTTACCTACTAGGAAGGATGATGCTCAAACTTGTAGCTAAATTTGTCAAGTCTAATATTTTGTGTAGGTTTGGGATCCCTAGAGCCATCATTAGTGATCAGGGCACCCACTTTTGTAATAGGCTTTTCAATAGCCTATAGTTAAGCATGGTGTCCGACATAAAGTTTCCACACCTTACCACCCACAAACCAATGGTCAGGCAGAGGTGTCTAACAGGGAAGTTAAGAAGATTCTTGAAAGGGTTGTGCAACCCTCCGAAAGGATTGAGTTCCCGACTTGAAGAAGCTCTTTGGGCATATCGCACAGCCTACAAAACTCCAATAGGCATGTCCCCCTTATCGCCTAGTCTTCGGTAAGCTTGTCATTTGCCGGTTGAATTAGAGCATAAGGCATATTGGGCGGTGCGCAAAATGCAACTTAGATATGGAAGCTGCAGGAGAAGAAAGAAAACTCCAATTGCAAGAACTGATGAAATGAGGGCTGAAGATATGAAACTGCCAGGCTGTACAAGGAGAAGACAAGAAAATTCATGACAAAGGCATTCTTAGAAAAGCTTTAGTGTTGGGGATAAAGTTTTAAAATTCAAAGCAAGATTCAAGTTCAAGCAAGGAATGATGAAACACGTTGGGATGGACCTTTCACAGTGACCAAGGTCTTTCCTTATGGAGCGGTGGAGATAATGGAAGATTCAACCGGTGCCGTGCACTTGGTGAATGGTCACTTGCTGAAATTGTTCAAGGAAACTCCAAGCCCCCATGAGGGGCCAGGTCATCTCTTTCCTTTTCTCATCTTGCATTTAATTGTTGCTCTTATGGATTGCTTGAGATGAGTGTGGGGGAAGAGGATCTCCAGTAGGTAGTAGATTGTGGTTTTTGTTCTTTGTGGTTTAATTATGCTTTTGTGTATTTTGTTGCTTTAGTGTGTGCTTTGTGTGTTTGTGTAGTTGTGTGGGTTAAACACTCCCTTGGTTGTTGAATGCATGAATTTTGATGTATGAGGTTTGCTTTTTGATAGATGGAAGCCAGCAAATTAGGTTCTAGGAGTAGGAATAGATGGATTTTTATGTTTTTAGGAGTCTCTGGTTGGATACAGGAGTGAATGGAGTGGAGAAATGAAGTTAGGGGGGCCAAAATGTTCACCTCTAAGCACGCCTCTGTAGCACCCGCTGCCAGCGGGTAGCCTTTGCCCGCTGCCAGCGAGAGCTACGAGGCTCTCCCCCTGTTCCTCCCCTGTTTTCCCCTGTATAAATTCGCCTCTGACTTACCCGCTGCCGAGCGGGTGGTCTTTCACCGCTGCCAGCGGGTGAGGTCTGGACACGTTAAAAAAAAAATAATTAAATTATTAATTACTATTATTGTATTAATGTTATTATTTATTTCATTTTTAATTTTGAATTTTAAAAAAATTATTTTTCTCTGACACCCTAACCCCCCCCCCTTTTTCCCTCTCTTTCTTCACTTTTCATCACTCTTCTTCCTTCTCTGCGTCTTCCCTCTCTTCTCATCCCTACAACCCAAACCTCCATAGCCACACATTCCAAGCTTTCACCACCCCATCACTCAACCCACAAACTCGAACCCCCCCCCCCTTCCCAGCCACCAAAAACGTGACCCCTAAAACCAAACCATTCTCTCTCTCTCAATCCCAACGTGAGCCCCTTTCTTCATCCTCCACCATCCCAATCCCTTCACCCCTACCCCCCCCTTCAACCAACGTAACCCACCCCCTTCCAACCTTCCCCCAAGAAAATCGAACCCCCCCCCTTCCCAGCCACAACACCCAAACCCCCAAACCCTCATCCCTTCACCAAACCACTTCCAGCCCCTTTTATTCCATTACTAGAGGTACATTTTTCTTTTTCCCTCTTGCATAATTTTATTATTTTTATTTTTAGTATTTCTTTTTGTTTCGTTTAAATATTTCTTTTATTTTATTTTATTAATTTTAGTATTATTATTATTATTATTATTATTATTATTTTTTCAGTAGAGTGATTATTATTTAGGTTAGTCATATAATATATTTATATCTATATCCTGGCTGTGAGAAATTGGACTGATAATACTTTGACCTAGGTATAGATAATTAGATTGCAAATAATTTTTATCTTGATTTAGTAGATAGGGTAATTGCTTTTTGTTTATTTTTTTAGTCACATTAGTACTTAGGTAGTAAATAAATTCTAGTTTGAGTTCTCTTTTTAATTAATTTTTTCAGTATTTTATCTAGAATTAGTGTACTACATACCATAGTCTTGTTTAGCAATAGTAAATATGCACTATTTTCGTTTGGCACTAGCTTTTGCTTACGTCGACGTCATTTTTCACTTTTGTGTAGTTGGTTTAATTTAGGCTAATTATTTCATAATTTTAGAAAATCAGTCTAGATTAATTGCATACCGCAAGTTCACTTTTCAACTGAGCCCCCACATTAGTCATAGTTCATTTAGTTGTCTTTTCATTTTCCATAGTTTTAATTGTTTCTTTAGTTTAATTTAGTTTTTCTGTTTTCTCTAATTAGTTTTATTTGGTTGGGCGTCTAGGTTGGTTAGTGTAGTCTTGCTGGTTTCTTTGTTGACTGATTCTTCTTTTAAATTGCTTGTGTTTTTTCCTTGTTTTTATTTGTTTGTGTTGATTAGCAAGCATGTCCGGCGAAGAGTTGACTTTTGAAGAAATACAAGAGGAGGTTGAGAATAGATCCCTCCACCAAGAATTTCATTTTCCCTGAGACGGAAGGCAACACATTCTTTGATCAATTATGCGCCGCCAACCTCCAATCTCTCAATCGGGTACAGGTAGCTGACAATGAGCAGTTTGTGCAACATTTCTACATTAATGCCAAGCTCAAGCGCAGCATCAACAACCCGACTTATCGCGGCAAGAGGGTACCACATTCACATTGGCTGGCATCCGGCAATTTTTTGGACTGCCTGTTGTGCAGAATTGTGCTTACAAGAGCCAACAGTCAGCTTTTAACAGTGGTTGAGCTCCTTTTCCGCTGCGCTGAAATTAGAGAGATGCTCATTCAGGACAATTCCGATTGGGATGCTAAGTATGGAGGATCTCAGATCTATTTGCAACGCTCTTCCCTGTGCCCGGCTGCTAGAGCATGGCTTCTTTTCATATGTCACAACATTCTTCCTTCCACAGCCATGGTACTGACATACCCTCTCAACAGCACACCTTATTTACTTATTCATGAAGAATGAGAGAGTTGATGTAGCCGGGCTGATTTTGACTCGCTCAAGAAGGCCTCAGTGAAGGGAGTGAAGGCCAAATTCTATATTTCACATCTCATCTCTCAGATGTACAAGAGAGCAGGTGTTCGCAGCTTGATTCTGATTTAGAGGTCGATCCTGCCAACACCAGAGAGTACAGTAGATTGGGATTTGGGAAGGACTCCAGTCATTAGACCTCCCGCGCCAGCCAGGAATGTCAGGCGGCGCCGTGATGAGCCTCTTCGAGTCGGACCCCTTCGCAAGCTTCAGAAGCCAATGACGCAGACCTCTGACCAGAAGCTAGATCTCCTGATCTCTGAGCAGCGTGCCCTTAGGGATGACGTCCACACTCTTCGGGATGACATCCACACTTTGCAGGCTAGCTTCACATCCTTTCAGGTCGAGGTCCGGGATTAATTTTAGAGAGCCTGCGAGAGGGCCGTGATGGGAGCTCGGTTCTGAGCCAACTGCTTGCTAGTTTTATCTGCTTTTATTTCTTTTGTGTTCATTTGATTTTTTCTGCTACTTTTCATTCTACTCATGAATTCTATTTGTGCTGGTTATTACTTTGCTGTTGAGCTACTGATGGCTCATTTAACTTCTGGAACATTATAATTTCATGCATTCTTAGCTGTGTAGCTGTTTAATTTGACTTGCTCGCCCCTCTTCTCCTCTTTTTTTGCATTTAACTGATTGTTTTTATGCTTGTGGACCCTCGTGCTTGCGCATCCTTGTCCTATCTTTTCTGCATTGAGGACAATGCTTGTTGCCAAGTGTGGGGAGAAGTTTCTGAAGAATGATTGCTTCTTGAATTGCTGAATGGGCAGGTTACCTTGTGATTATTGCAAATATTGACATCAGATTTATATTCCTATTTCATGATTGTGTTTTTAACTCCTTGTGAATTTAGTTTTTCAGCTTCTATTCTTGTGGATGCGAATATAAATGTAAATGCACAAGTTTTAAGTCCTTTTGTTCATGGATATTATCAACTGAGTAGATTCAATTTTCGTTTTTGTTGAAGACTTTTGGGATTAATGATGTTAATCAGGAATTCCATAATCACTTTTTGATATCTACTCAAATGTTTTGAAATTTTTTTTTGGGAACCACACTTAACTTTTGTGCCTGTTTAGCATTTTAGAAAATGCTTTCAAGTAGTGTGTCAGGAGCCCGCAGAATGCAAAATCAATTCAAGAATAAGAAACAATTTTTCAAGAGATTGGTGCTCTCTAATTCTCAACTTAAGCAAGACATTAATGTGAGTAATTAATTAGGCATGCATTGATCGATGTGAGAGTAACCTAGCCTTGTTGAAAGATTTTGAGCAAACACTTCTGTTTTTCTGGCATATACTTGTGTGGTGTCTGCTTACTTGTTTACTTTCTAGAACTTGATTGAAATCTTGTTGAAGCTTGACATGCGTTAGTTAAATAAAAATGATTGAGGCGTTTGTTTCCACTCACTTATATTCCATACACAAACCACTTCTTTTGCTACCCATAGTCACCCCCCTTTGAGCTTAATTCTTGCTTTTCTAGACACTTTGCACTATGACTTTTAATTAAATGTTTGACTTTAGGTTTCTTAGTTTCTGACCACTCATCTTCCTGGGTTTAAAATTGTCTGATTGATCCAATCAAGCAAAAAGCCTGAAAGAAAGAATAAATAAATAAATAAATGAATTATACATTTATTTATTTAGAAAAAAAAATAATTTAAAACGAAAGAAAAAAAAAAAAAGAGGAAATACAAAAGAAAGAAAGCATAAAAAAAAAAAAAAGAGATGATGAATAAAAGAGTTGCACCGAAAGTAATAAGGATCTTAGGCAAATTTCTTGGTGGTTGGAAGATGAGTGTTTGGTTAGACTCTTTTGGAACCCAAGTAATCATTTAATTGGGAGTCAATTCAAAGTGTTAGTTTTGCATAATTCTTTCTTTGTAAAACACTTTTCACCATGACCATGCATCCATCATTACAAGCCATTAAGACCTCATGATTTGTTGAGCTAACGCATCTTAGTGGAGATCTAGATCTCTCTCAAGCCTATGGCAAAGTGATAAGTAAGTAAGATTAGAGAGAAATATCAACATTAGTGAGTAGAGCGAAACACTTGAGTCATCGGTCATTTGCAGGTTTTAATTGATTGCTATGCATAATTGTTTTTTGCTTTTGTTGCATGAACCAAGGACATGGTTTCTTGCTTAGTTGTTTTGCATCTAAATTGATTGGTTATTTTGTTGCTTCCTACATACCCCTTGGCTACATTTTTGACTGATTGCTTTGCTCAGGAGTGCAAAGGTCTAAGTGTGGGGGAGTGCTAATACCAATATTTACCCTTGTATCTTTTGGCATTTGACAAGCTTTTGTTGAGTTTAAAGAGTCATTATGCGTGATTTAGTGTTATTCAGGGCACTTAAGGACTTAAATCACAATCTTGCTACTTCCATGTTTTTAATTGAATAAATTGTGATAATTCTCTAGTTTTATTAACTTGAGGGTATCACAATTGTTTTGGTTGATTTGTAGGTCAACTAGCTTGAGGAATAGCAAGGATTCAAGTGCTAGAGGTCGAGAGAAAGAAGCTGGAAGCGAAGCCGGTACAAGATTTGAGGCTTAGAGGCATTTTTTGGGCCTATTCTGCTGTTCCACCCGCTGCCAGCGGGTAGCCTTGCAAGCTGCCAGCGGGTGGACTTCAGTTTCAGAGCAAAAACGTGCGTTTCGAGTAATCCACCCGCTGCCAGCGGGTAGATGACCCGCTTGCCAGCGGGTACACCAGTTCTGCACGACTTTCTCGCGATTTTAAGAGCTGAAACGGATGGTGGGCCCACTTTTTCAATGTTTTACCACAAGGGGAGCATACTAGGTCGGATTAGAGGGTATATTCTGAGGTTTTGGAGGCCCTTAACCTAATCAAGAGGGATACCCACGATTTTACATTCATTTTTTCATCACCTAAGCTCTCTCTCCCAAGTCTCTCCACATTTTCCAGCCACACTCACCATTTTCCCTTCCTCTTCTCCATCTCCACACCTATTCAAACCAAATTCAGCAACCTCCATCATCATCCATGGCTAAGCAAGGGTTGGAGGAGCTTGGTGAAGCATTTCTCTCATCCATGAGTGGCTAAACTTCTTGTGCTTTGGAGGAGGATGATTAGGGCTTGAGCTATGGCATCCAATAGGGAGTTTTTCTTGTTTTCCTACTACTTCTCTTTATGGATTCATGTTTATCTTGTTGATATTGATGAATTTGTTATTGATTGTGTCCTCCATGGTTGTGGAACTCAAACTAGGTTGTAGTTGGACATTAGGAATTTAAATAGGACTAGGATTGTATTTTGATTCTCCCATTTGGGTTTTGATTACATGGATTTGGTTGAATCTTATTGTATTTTTAATTCATGTGGAAGTCACTCTAATGACAATGGTAATTGTTGAGTTGAATTCTAGTTATGTTAAAATTCCTCATTTGTTTCATTGATGGTATTTGATTAGGCTTGTTAATTGTCCGGTTGGCTAATTGCATCCTCTAATTAAATTACCTAGGTTTAGTGGTCACTAAACTACTTTAGAAATGGCCTTCATTGATTAACCTCCATACTTTTTGATAGCAGGATAGCCCAAAGCATTCTCCAACAAAGCATATGTCATCTCATTTCATTCACCTCAATTTACTTTAGCTTTAAAAATATTGAAAACCCCAAAAAGTGTTAGTTCTAGTTTCATTTAGTTGCATTTAATTCCATTTAGTTTCATTGCACACCAAGTGTTTGTTAATTGCCTCAAAGACACCCCATTTGTGTTAATTATGCATATTTGTCCATCGAGTCCATAGGCTCCGCGAGAGAGAATCGACCTAGGTTGTGCCACTAGCTGCACTTTCTAGTATAAATTTTATTGGTGCCGGCCTCGCGACAAGGCCGCGTCACACCACCTAGACCCTAAACGCTAAACCCTATACCCTAACCTTAGACCCTAACCCTAAACCCTAAACATTAAACCTTAAACGATAGACCTTAAACCCTAAACCGTCAACCCAAACCCTCAACCCTAAACCTTAAACCCTACACGCTAAACGCTAAAACCTAAGCCCAAAAACTCTAAACCTTAAACCTAAACCCTAAACCCTAGACCCTAAACACTAAACCAAAAACAAAACCCTAAACCCTAACCCTGAACCTTAAATTCTAAACCTTAAACCCTAAACCCTAAACCCTAAACCTTATACCCTAAACTCTAATCCCTAGACGCTAAACCCTAAACCCTAGACCCTAAAACCTAAACCGTAAATCCTACACCACAAACCCTAAACCCTAAACCTAAACAAAAACCCAAGACCCTGAACCCTAAACACCAAACCCTAAACCCTAAACCCTAAGCCCTAAACCATAGACCCTAGACCCTAGACCCTAGACCATTAACTCTATACCTAAATCCCAAACCCAAAACCCTAAACCCTAAACCTAAGCCCTAAACCTTAAAACCTAAACCCTAAACCCTAGACCCGAACCCCTAAAGCCTAAAGCCTAAACCCTAAACCCGAAACCCTAAGCCCTAAACCCTAAACCAAAACCCTAAACCCTAAACCCTAAACCCTAACCCTAAATCTTGAACCTTAAACCCTAACCCCTAAAACCATAAACCCTAACTACTAAACACTGAACACTAAACCTAAACCCTAAACCCTAAACCCTAAACCCTAAACCCTATACCCAAAACCCTAAGCCCTCAACCCTAAGCCCTAAACCCTAGTCGCTAGACCCAAAACTCTAGGAACTAAACCCTAAAACCAATCCCTAGGCCTTCAACCCGAAACCCAAGA
Organism: Senna tora; assembly: GCA_014851425.1. Classification (NCBI taxonomy): domain Eukaryota; kingdom Viridiplantae; phylum Streptophyta; class Magnoliopsida; order Fabales; family Fabaceae; genus Senna; species Senna tora. The sequence goes on along the minus strand of JAAIUW010000257.1, from coordinate 3,541 downwards.
CACTAGACCTTAAATGCTGAACCATATACCATAAACCTAGACCCTCATCCCTAAACCCTAAACCCTAGACCCTAAACCCATAAACCTTAAACCCTAAACACTAAACCCTAAACGCTAAGACCTAGACCCTAAGCCCAAAACCCTAAACCCTAAACCCTAAACCCTAAGCTATAGAACCTATACCCTAAACCCTAAGTCCTAAACCCTAAACCTAAACCCTAGAGCATAAACCTAGACCCTAAATGCTAAATGCTAAAACCTAAACCAAAAATCCCAAACCCTAACCCTAACCCTAAACCTAAACCCTAAATTCTAAACCTTAAACCCTAAACCCTAAAACCTAAATCCTATACCCTAATTCTAACCATAGACCCTAAACCCTAGACCCTGAACCTAAACCCTAAATCCTAGACCATAAACCCTAAACCTTAAACCCTAGACACTAAACAGTAAAACCTAAACCCTATAGCAAATACCGTAAACCATAACCCATAAACTCTGAACCCTTAACCCTAAACCCAAAACCCTAAGCTCTAAACCCTAAACCCTAAACCCTAGACCCTAAACCCTAAACTTGAAACCTAAAATCCTAAACCCTAATCCCTAAACCGTATGCCCTAAACCCTAAATCCTAAACCCTAGACCTAGAACTTAAACCCTAAACTCTAAATCCTAAACCCCAAACTCTAAACCCTAAAGCTTAGACCCTAAACCCTAAACACTAAACCCTTAACCCTAAACCCTAAACCCTAGACCCCAGACCCTAAACCCTAAACCCTCGACTCTAAGTCCTAAACCCTGAACCCTAAACCCAAACCCTGAACCCTAAAACCTAAACCCTAAGCCCTAAACTCTAAGCCTTAAAACCCTAAATCATAAACCCAAAAACCCTAAACCCTAAACCGTAGACCCCGAACCCAAAACCTTAAACCCTAAACCCTAAACCTAAGACCCTAAACCTAAAACCTAAATCCTAAACCCTAAACCCTAAACCCTAAAACCTAAACCCTAAACCCTAGACCTTAAACCCTAAACCCCAAACCCTAGACCCTAAACCCTAAACCCAAAAACCCTAGACCCTGAACACTAAACCCTAAGCCCAAAAACCCTAGACCCTAGAGACCAAACTCTAAACCCTAAATCCTAAACCCAAAAACCCTAACCCTAAACCCTTAACTTGAACCCTAAAACCTAAACCCTAAACCTTAAACCTAACCCAAACCCTAAATCTGAATCGTAAATCGTAAACCCTAAACCCTAAAACCCTAAACCCTAAACCCTAAACCCTTAACCTATACCGTATACCCTAAACCGAAACCCGAAACCCTAAACCTTAAACCCTAAACACTAAACCCTAAACCCTAAATCCTACGCCCCAAAACCCCTAAACCCTAAACCCTTAACCTTGAACCCTAAAACCTAAACCCTAAACCCTAAACCCTAGACACTAAACCCTAAGCTCTAAACCCTAAACCCTAAACCCTAATCCTTAAACCCTAACCCTAAACCCTAAATCTTGAATCCTGACCTTAAACCCTAAACCATAAACCCTAAACCCTAAAACCCTAAACCCTAAACACTAAACACTAAACCCTGAGCACCTTCACCCTTAACCCTAAACCCTAACCTAAGCCCTAAGCCCTATACCCTATACCCTTACCCTAAACCTGAAACCCTAAACACTAAACACTAAACCCTATACCCTAAACTCTAAACCCTAGACCCTAAACGCTAAACCCTATACACCCTAAATCCTAAAGCCTAGAGCCTAAACCCTAAACCTTAAATCGTAGACGCTAAACCTTAAGCCCTAAACCCTAAACCCTAAACCCGAAACCCTAAACATTAGACCCTAAACCCAAAAACCCTAAACCCTTAACCCTAAACCCTAAACCCTAAACATTAGACCCTAAACCCTAAGCCCTGGACCCTGGAACCCTAAAACCAAACCCCTAAACTCTAAATCCTAAACCCTAAACCTAAACCCAAAATCCTAAGGCCTAAACCCTAAACCCTAAACCCTAAACCGTCAACGCATAAAACCGAAACCCTAAACACTAGACCCTAAATCCTAAACCCTAGACCCTAAACCCTAAACCCTAAACCTAAAACTGTAAATTCTAAACCCTAAACCTTAGACCCTAAACCTTAAACCCTATACCCAGACCCTAAACCCTAACCCGAAACCCTAAATCCTAAACCAAAATCCCTAAACCATAGACCTTAGACCCTAAAACCTAAACCCGAAACCTTAAATCCTAAACCTTAATCCCTAAACCCAGACCCTAAACCCTAGACCCTAAATCCTAAACCCTAAACCCTACACCTAAACCCTAAACCCAAAACCCTAAACTCTAAACCCTAAACACTAAACCATAAACCTAAACCCTAAACTCTTAACCCTAAACCCTAAACCTTAGACCCTAAAACTTAAACCCTAAACTCTAAATCCTAAACCCTTAAATTCTAAACTCTAAACCCTAACCCCTAGACCCTAGACCCTAAACCCTAGACCCTAAACCCTAGACCCGAAACCATAAACCCCCTAAACCCCACCCTAAGACCTAAACCCTAAACCCTAACCCAAAACCCTAAACCATAAACCCTACACCCTAAACCCTAAATCCTAAACCCAAAACCCAAAACCCAAAATCCTAAATCTTAAACCCTGAACCCAAAACAATAAATCCTAAACCTCAGACCCTAAACCCTAAACCCTAAGCCCTAAACCCTATCAGATAGACCCTAGACCCTAAACCCTAAATCCTAAACCCCAAAACCCTAAACCCTAAACTCTAAACCCTAAAACCTAAACTATAAACCCTAGAGCCTATACCCTAAACCCGAAATACTAAACCCAAAACCCTAAACTATAAACCCTAAACCCTAAACCCTAATCCCTAAACCCCAAACCTTAAACTCTAAACCCTAAACCTAAAACCCAAAATCCAAAGCCCTACACCTTAAACCCTAAACCCTAAACCTTAGACCCCAGACCGTAGACCCTAAACCCTAAACCGTAGACCCTAAACCCTAACCCAAAACACTAAACCCAAAATCAAAACCCTAAAGCTTAAACCCTAAAACCTAAACCATAAATCCTAAACCGTAAATCATAAACCCTAAAATCTAGACCCTAAACCCTAAATCATAAACCCTAAACCCTAGTCCCTAAACCCTAGACCCCTACCCTAAACCATAAAACCCTAAACCCTAAACCTAAACCCAAAAACCCTAAACCCAAAACCCTAAAACCTAAAGCCCAAACCTTAGACCCTAAACCCTAGACCCTTAACAATAAACCCTAAACCCTAAACAATAAACCCTAAACCCTAACCTTCAATCCTAAATCCTAAACTGTAAACCCTAATCCCTAACCCTAAAGCCTAAACAATAAACCCTAACCCCTAACCCTGAACCCTAAATCCTAAACCATAACCCTAAACTCTAAACCAAAAACCCAAAACCTTAAACCCTAAACCCTAAACCCTAGACCCTATACCCTAAACTCTAAACACTAGACCCTAAACCCTAAACCCTA
>JAAIUW010000256.1:0-38857 GCA_014851425.1 Senna tora | reverse complement strand
GAAATTCAAAGATTTCAAAACACCCATTGGCGAAAAACTGATGAATATCAAGTTTTCGAAACACTCATCGGCGGAAACTTATGAACAATAAAATAAAGTTTTTGAAAGACTCATTGGCGGAAAACTGATGAATATCAATTTTCGAAACACTTACCGGCAAAAACTGATGAATATCATGTTTTTGAAACACTCATCGACGAAAATTAATTAACAAGAAAATCAAGTTTTGCGAAACACTCATTGGCGAAGACTGATGAATATCTAGTTTTTGAAACAATCATCGGCGAAAACTGATTACCAAGAAAATCAAGTTTCCGAAAGACTTAATTGCGAAAACTGATGAATATCAAGTTTCCGAACACTAATCGGCGAAAAAATGAGAATATCAAGTTTCGAAACACTCATCGGCGAAAACTGATTAACAAGAAAATCAAATTTTCGAAACATTCATTGGAGAAATCTGATGAATATCAAGTTTTCGAAACACTCACCGGCGAAAACTGATGAATATCAAGTTTTCGAAACACTCACCGCCAAAACTGTTGAATATCAAGTTTTCGAAACACTCATTGGCGAAAAGTGATTAACGAGAAAATCAAGTTTTCGAATTACTCATTGGCGAAAACTGATGAACTAAAAGTTTTCGAAACACTCTTCGGTGAAAATTGATTGACAAGAAAATCAAGTTTTCGAAACACTCATTGGCGAGAACTGATCAGTTTCAAGTTTTCGAAACACTCACCGACGAAAACTGATGAATATTAAGTTTTCGAAATACTCATCGGCGAAATCTGATTAACAAGAAATTCAAGTTTTCGAAACACTCATTGGCGAAAACTGATGAATATCAAGTTTTCGAAACATTCACCGGCGAAAACTGATGAATATCAAGTTTTCGAAACACTCATCGGCGAAAACTGATTAACAAGAAAATCAAGTTATCGAAACACTCATTGGCAAAAACTGATGAATATCAAGTTCTCGAAACACTCACCGGCGAAAACTGATGAATATCAAGTTTTCGAAACACTCATTGGCGAAAACTGAAGAATATCAAGTTTCAGAAACACTCACGGCAAAAAATAATATATTTCAAGTTTTCGAAACACTCATCGACGAAAACTGATCAACAAGAAGATGAAGTTTTCGAAACACTCATTGGCGAAAACTGATGAATATCAAGTTTCCGAAACACTAATCAGCAAAAACTGAAGAATATAAACTTTTCGAAACACTCATCGGCGAAAACTGATTAACAAGAAAATCAAGTTTTCAAAGGACTCAAGTGCAAAAACTGATGAATATCAAGTTTCCAAAACACTAATCGACGAAAACTGATGAATATCATGTTTTCGAAACACTCATCAGCGGAAACTGATTTACAAGATAATCATGTTTTCGAAACACTCATTTGCGAAAACTGATAAATATCAAGTTTCCGAAACACAAATAGTCAAAAACTGAGGAATATCAAGTTTTCAAAACAATCATCGGTGAAAACTGATGTATATCAAGTTTTCGAAAAACTTATCGGTGAAAACAGATTAACAGGAAAATCAAATTTTCGAAACACTCATTGGCGAGAACTGATGAATATTATGTTTTCGAAACACTCAATGGCGAAAACTAATGAATATCAAGTTATCGAAACACTCACCGGCGAAAACTAATGAATATCAAGTTTTCGAAACAATCATCGGCGAAAGCTGATTAACAAGAAAATCAAGTTTTCGAAACTCTCATTGGCCAAAGCTGATGAATATAAAGTTTTCGAAACACTAATCGACATAAACTGATTAACAATAAAATGAAGTTTTCGAAACACTCATTGGCAAAAACTATTGAATATCAAGTTTCCGAAACACTAATCGGCGAAAACTAATTAACAAGAAAATCAAGTTTTCGAAACACTCATTGGCGAAAACTGATGATATCAAGTTTTCGAAACACTCACCGGCGAAACTGAAGAATATCAAGTTTTCGAAGCACTCATCGGCAAAAACTGATTAACAAGAAAATCATGTTTTCGAAACACATTGGCGAGAACTGATGAATATCATGTTTTCGAAACACTCATTGGCGAAAAACTAATGAATATCAAGTTATCGAAACACTCACCGGCAAAAACTGATGAATATCAAGTTTTCGAAACACTCATCGGCGAAAATTGATTAGCAAGAAAATCAACTTTCGAAACACTCATTGGCGTGAACTAATGAATTTCACGTTTTCGAAACACTCATCAGTGAAAACTAATTAACAAGAAAATCAAGTTGTCGAAACACTCATTTGCGAAAACTGATGAATATCAAGTTTTCGAAACACTCACCAGAGAAAACTTATGAATAACAAGTTTTCAAAACACTCATCGGGGAAAACTGATTAACAAGAAATCAAGTTTAGAAAAACTCATTGGCAAAACTGACGAATATCAAGTTTTCAAAACACTTACCGGCGAAAACCGATTAACAAGAAAATCAAGTTTTCGAAACACTCATTGGCGAAAACTGAAGAAGATCAACTTTCAGAAACTCTCACTGGCGAAAACTGATGAATATCAAGTTTTCGAAACACTCATCGACGAAAACTCATTAACAAGAAAATCAAGTTTTGAAACACTCATTGGCGAAAACTGATGAATATCAAGTTTTCGAAACACTCACCGGCAAAAACTGATGAATATCAAGTTTTCGAAACACTTATCGACGAAAATTGATTAACAAGAAAATCAAGTTTTCGAAACACTCATTAGCAAAAACTGATGAATATCAAGTTTTCGAAACACTCACCGACGAAAACTGATGAATATCAAGTTTTCGAAACACTCATCGGCAAAAACTGATTAACAAGAAAATTAAGTTTTCGAAACACTCATTGGCAAAAACTGAAGAATATCAAGTTTCAGAAACAATCACCGACGAAAATCAAGAACTGATGAATATCACGTTTTCGAAACACTCATCGGTGAAAACTAATTAACAAGAAAATCAAGTTTTCGAAACACTCATTGGCGAAAACTGATGAATATCATGTTTTTGAAACACTCACCGGCGTAAATTGATTAACGAGAAAATTATGTTTTCGAAACACTCAATGGCGAAAACTAAAGAATATCAAGTTTCTGAAACACTCACCGAGGAAAACTGATGAATATCAAGTTTACGAAACACTCATCGCGAAAACTGATTAACAAGAAAATCAAGCTTTTCAAACACTCACTGGCGAAAACAGATGAATATCAAGTTTTCGAAACACTAACCGGCGAAAAACTGATGAATATCAAGTATTGGAAACACTCATCGGCGAAAACTGATTAACAAGAAAATCAAGTTTTCGAAACTCTCATTGGCGAAAACTGAGAAAATATCAAGTTTCAACACTCACCGACGAAAACTGATGAATATCAAGTTTTCGAAACACTAATCGGCGAAAACTGATTAACAATAAAATCAAGTTTTCAAAAACACTCATTGGCAAAAACTGTTGAATATCAAGTTTCCGAAACACTAATCGGCAAAAACTGAGGAATATCAAGTTTTCGAAACACTCATCGGCAAAAACTGATTAACAAGAAAATCAAGTTTTCGATACACTCATTGGCGTGAACTGATTAACAAGAAAATCAAGTTGTCGAAACACTCTTTTGCGAAAACTGATGAATATCAAGTTTTCGAAACACTCACCGGAGAAAACTTGTGAATAACAAGTTTTCAAAACACTCATCGGGGAAAACTGATTAACAAGAAAATCAAAATTTCGAAACACTCATTTGCGAAAACTGATGAATATCAAGTTTTCGAAATACTTACCGGCGAAAACTGATTAACAAGAAAATGAAGTTTTCAAAACACTGAATGGCAAAAACTGATGAATATCAAGTTTTCGAAACACTAATTGGCAAAAATTGATGAATATCATGTTTTTGAAACACTCACTGGCGAAAACTGATGAATATCATGTTTTCAAAACACTCACCGGCGAAAACTAATGAATATCAAGTTTTCGAAACACTCATCGGTAAAAATTGATAAACAAGAAAATCATGTTTTTGAAACACTCATCGGCAAAAACTGATGAATATCAAGTTTCAGAAACACTCATGGGCGAGAACTGATTAACAAGAAAATCAAATTTTCGAAACACTCATTGGCGATACCTGATGAATATCAAGTTTTCGAAACACTTCCCGGCGAAAACTAATGAATATCAAGTTTTCGAAACACTGATAGGCGAAAATTGATTTACAAGAAAATCAAGTTTTCGAAACACTCATTGGCGAAAACTGATGAATATCAAGTTTTCGAAACACTCACCAGCGAAAACTGATGAATATCATGTTTTCGAAACACTCATCGGCGAAAATTGATTAACAAGAAAATTAAGTTTTCGAAACACTCATTTGCGAAAACTGAAGAATATCAAGTTTCAGAAACAATCACCCGCGAAAACTGATGAATATCATGTTTTCGAAACACTAATCGGCGAAAACTGATCAATATCAAGTTTTCAAAACACTCATCGGCGAAAACTGATAAACAAGAAAATCATGTTTTCGATACACTCATTGGCGAAAACAGATGAATATCAAGTTTCCGAAACATTTATCGGCAAAAACTGATTAATATCATGTTTTCAAAACACTCATCGGCGAAAACTGATGAACAAGAAAATCAAGTTTCGAAACACTCTTTGGCGAAAACTGATGAATATCATGTTTTCGAAACACTCATCGGCGAAAACTGATTTACATGAAAATCAAGATTTCGAAACACTCATTGGCGAAAATTGATGAATATCAAGTTTTCGAAACACATACCGACGAAAACTGATGAATATCAAGTTTTCTAAACACTCATCGGAGAAAGCTGATTAACAAGAAAATTAAGTTTTCGAAACACTCATTGGCGAAAACTGAAGAATATCAAGTTTCATAAACACTCACCGCGAAACTGATGAATATCAAGTTTCGAAACACTCACCGGCGAAAACTTCTTAGCAATAAAATCAAGTTTTCGAAACCCTCATCGGCGAAAACTGATGAATATCAAGTTTCCGAAACACTCACTGGCGAAAATTGATGAATATCAAGTTTTCAAAACACTCATCGGCGAAAATTGATTAACAAAAAAATCATGTTTTCGAAACACTCATTGGCGAAAACTGATGAATATCAAGTCTTCGAAACACTCATCGGCGAAAACTGAAATATCATGTTTTCGAAACACTAACCGGCAAAAACTGATTAACAAGAAAATCAAGTTTTCAAAACACTCAATTGGAAAAACTGATGACTATCAAGTTTTTGAAACACTGATCGGCGAAAACTGATGAATATCATATTTTCGAAACATCCATTGGCGAAAGCTGATGAATTTCAAGTTTTCGAAACGCTCACCGGCGAAAGCTGAAGAATATCAATTTTTCGAATCACTCATCGGCAAAAACTGATTAACAAGAAAATCAAGTTTTCGAAAACACATTGGCGAGAACTGAAGAATATCAATTTTCGACACACTCATTGGCGAGAACTGATGAATATCAAGTTATCGAAACACTCACCGGAGAAAATTGATGAATATCAAGTTTTCGAACACTCATCGGCGGAAACTGATTAATGAGAAAATCAAGTTTTCGAAAGACTCAATGGCGAAAAGTGATGAATATCAACTTTTTGAAACACTAATTGGCGAAAACTGATTAATATCAACTTTTTGAAACTCTCACCGGCGAAAACTGAAGAATATCAAGTTTTCGAAGTAATCATCGGCAAAAACTGATTAACAAGTAAATCAAGTTTTCGAAACACTCGTTGGCGAGAACTGATGAATATCAAGGTTTCGAAACACTCACCGGAGAAAACTGATGAATATCAAGTTTTCGAAGCACTCATCGGCAAAAATTGATTAACAAGAAAATCAAGTTTTCGAAACACTCATTGCCGAGAACTGATGAATAGCAAGTTTTTGAAACACTTATTGGCGAAAACTGATGAATATCAAGTTATCGAAACACTCACCGAAGAAAACTGATGAAATCATGTTTTTGAAACATTCATCGGCGGAAACTGATTAACAAGAAAATCAAGTTCTCGTAAGACTCACTGGCAAAAATTGATGAATATCAAGTTTTTGAAACACTCATTGGCGAAAACTGATGAATATAAAGTTTTTGAAACACTCACCGGCGAAAGCAGATGAATATCATGTTTTCGAAACACTCACCGACGAAAATTGATTAACAAGAAAATCAAGTTTTCGAAACACTCATTGGTGAAAACTGACGAATATCAAGTTTCAGAAACAATCACCGGCGAAAACTGATGAATATCATGTTTTCAAAACACTCATCGGCGAAAACTGATTAAAAAGAAAATCAAGTTTTCGAAATACTCATTGGCAAAAACTGATGAATATCAAGTTTTCGTAACACTCACTGGCGAAAACTGATGATAATCAAGTTTTTGAAACACTCATCCGCGAAAACTGATTAACAAGAAAATCAAGTTTTCGAAACACTCATTGGCGAAAATTGATGAATATCAAGTTTTCGAAACACTCACCGACGAAAACTAATGAATATCAAGTTTTCGAAATACTCATCGGCGAAAACTGATTAACAGGAAAATCATGTTTTCGAAACACTCATCGGTAAAAACTAATGAATATCAAGTTTTCGAAACACTCACCGGCGAAAACTGATGAATGTCAAGGTTTCGAAACACTCATCGGCGAAAACAGATAAACAAGAAAATCAAGTTTTCGAAACACTCAATTCGAAAAACTGATGAATATCAGTTTCTAAAACCCTAATCGGCGTAAAGTGATGAATATCAAGTTTTCGAAACACTCATCGGCGAAAACTGATTAACAAGAAATCAAGTTTTCAAAACATTCATTCGCGAAAACTGATGAATATCAAGTTTTCGGCGCACTCATCGGCGGAAACTGATTAACAAGAAAATCAAATTTTCGAAACACTTATTGGCAAAAACTGATGAATATCAAGTTTCTGAAACACTCATTGGCAAAAAATGATGAATATCAAGTTTTCGAAACACTCATCGCGGAAACTGATTAACAAGAAAATCAACTTTTCAAAAGACACATTTGCGAAAACAGATGAATATCAAGTTTCCGAAACACTAATCAGCGAAACTGATGAATATCACTTTTCGAAACAGTCAGCGGAAAACTGATTAACCAGAAAATCAAGTTTTCGAATTACTCATTGGCGAAAACTGATGAATATCAAGTTTTGAAACTCTCCTCCGCAAAACTGATGAATATCAAGTTTTCGAAACACTCATCGGCGAAAACAGATTAACAAGAAAATCAAGTTTTAGAAACACTCACTTGCGAAAACTGATGAATATCAAGTTTTCGAAACACTCCACCGGCAAAAACTGATGAATATCAAGTTTTTGAAACAGTCGTCGGCGAAAATTGATTAACAACAAAATCAAGTTTTCGAAACGCTCATTGGCGAAAACTGATGAATATCAAATTTTCGAAACACTCACCATCGAAAACTGATGAATATCAAGTTTTCAAACACTTATCGGTGAAAACTGATTAACAAGAAATCAAGTTTTCGAAACACTCATTGGCGAAAACTAATGAATATCAAGTTTTCGAAGCACTCATCGGCGGAAACTGATAACAACAAATTAAGTTTTCGAAAGACTCTTTGGCAAAAATTGATGAATGTCAACTATTCGAAATACGTTCGGGGAAAACTGATGAATATCGAGTTTTCGAAACACTGATCGGAAAACTGATGAATATCAAGTTTCCGAAACACTAATCGACGAAAATGATGAATATCAAGTTTTCGAAACACTCATCGGCGAAAACTAATTAACAAGAAAATCATGTTTTCAAAACACACATTGTCGAAAACTGATGAATATCAAGTTTCCGAACACTCACTGGCGAAAACTGATGAATATCAAGTTTTGGAAACACTCATGGCCAAAACTGATTAATAAAAGAAATCATGTTTTCAAAACACTCAATTGCAAAAACTGATGAATATCAAGTTTCTGAAACACTAATCGGCGAAAACTGATGAAAATCAAGTTTTCGAAACATTCATTGGCGAAAGTAAAATCAAGTTTTCGAAACACTAACTGGCGAAAACTGAAGAATATCAATTTTCGAAGCACTCATCGGCAAAAACTGATTAACAAGAAAATCAAGTTTTCGAAACACTCATTGGCGAGAACTGATGAATATCATGTTTTCGAAACACTCATTGGCGAAAACTAATGAATATCAAGTTATTGAACACTCACCGGAGAAAACTAATGAATATCAAGTTTTCGAAACACTCATCGGCGAAAACTAATTAACAAGAAAATCAAGTTTTTGAAACACTCACTGACTAAAACTGATGAATGTAAAGTTTTTGAAACACTAACCGGCGAAAACTGATGAATATCAAGTTTTCGAAACACTCATCGGCGAAAACTGATGAACAAGAAAATCAAGTTTTCGAAACTCTCATTGGCGAAAACTGAAGAATATCAAGTTTCAGAAACACTCACCGGCAAAAACTGATGAATATCAAGTTTCCGAAACACTAATCGGCGAAAACTGATTAACAATAAAATCAAGTTTTCAAAACACTCATTGGCAAAAACGGTTGAATATCAAGTTTCCGAAACACTAATCGGCAAAACTGATGAATATGAAGTTTTCGAACACTCATCGGCAAAAACTGATTAACAAGAAAATCAAGTTTTCGAAACACTCATGGCGTGAACTAATTAACAAGAAAATCAAGTTGTCGAAACATCTTTTGCGAAAACTGATGAATATCATTTTCCAAACACTCACCGGAGAAAGCTTGTGAATATCAAGTTTTCGAAACACTCATTGGCGAAAATTGATATACAAGGAAATCACGTTTTCAAAACACTAATTGTAAAAAACTGATGAATATCATGATTTCGAAATACTTACCGCCGAAAATCGATTAACAAGAAAATCAAGTTTTCGAAACACTCATTGGCGAAAACTAAAGACTATCAAGTATTAGAAACACTCGCTGACAAAAACTTATGAATATCAAGTTTTCGAAGAACTCATCGGCAAAAACTGATTAACAAAAAAATCAAGTTTTTGAAACACTTAATGCCGAAAACTGATGAATATCAAGTTTCTGAAACACTAATCGGCAAAAACTGATGAATATCAAGTTTTCTAAACACTCATTGGCGAAAACTGATAAACAGAAAGTCAAGTTTTCGAAACACTGATTGGCGAAAACTGATGAATATCCAAGTTTTCCGAAACACTCATCGGCGAAACTGATTAAGAAGAAAATCAAGTTTTCGAAACACTCATCGGCGAAAACTGATGAAAATCAAGTTTTCGAAACACTCATCAGTAAAAACTGATCAATATCAAGTTTTCGAAACACTCATCGACGAAAACTGATTAACAAGAAAATCAAGTTTTTGAAACACTCATTGGCGAAAACTAATGAATATCAAGTTTTTGAAACACTCACCGGCAAAAACTAATGAATATCAAGTTTTCGAAACACTCATCAGCGAAAACTAATTAACAAGAAAATCAAGTTTTCGAAACACTCATTGGCAAAAATTAATGAATATCAAGTTTTTGAAACACTTTACCGGCGAAAACTGATGAATATCAGGTTTTTGAAACTTTAATCGACGAAAACTGATCAATATCAAGTTTTCAAAACACTCATCGACGAAAACTGATAAACAAGAAAATCAAGTTTTCGAACACTCATTGGCGAAAACAGATGAATATCAAGTTTCCGAAACATTAATCGGCAAAAACTGATTAATATCAAGTTTTCGAAACACTCATCGGCGAAAACTGATTAACAAGAAAATCAAGTTTTCGAAACACTCATTGGCGAAAACTGATGAATATCATGTTTTCGAAACACTCACCGGCAAAAACTGATGAATATCAAGTTTTCGAAACACTCATCGGCGAAAACTGATTAACAAGAAAATCAAGTTTTCGAAACACTCATTGGCGAAAACTGATGAATATCAAGTTTTCGAAACACTCATTGGCGAAAACTGATGAATATCAGGTTTTCGAAGAACTCATCGGCGAAAAGTTATTAACAAGAAAATTAAGTTTTCGAAGCACTCAATGACGAAACTGATAAATATGAAGTTTCCGAAACACTCATCGGCGAAAACAAATGAAGATCAAGTTTTCGAAACACTCATCGGTGAAAACTGATTAACAATAGAATCAAGTTTTCGAAACACTCATTGACGAAAATTGATGAATGGCAAGTTTCCGAAACACTAATCGGCGAAAACTGAAGAATATCATGTTTTTAAAACACTCATCGGCGAAAACTGATAAACAAGAAAATCAAGTTTTCGAAACACTCATCGGTGAAAACTGATGAATATCAACTTTTCGAAACACTCATCGGCGAAAATTGATAAACAACAAGAAATCAAGTTTTCGAACACTCATTGGCGAAAACTGATCAATACCAAGTTTCCTAAACACTAATTGGCAAAAACTGATTAACAAGAAAATCAAGTTTTCGAAACCTCAATTGCGAAAACTCATGAATATAAAGTTTTCGAAACCACTCCACCGTGAAAACTGATGATATCAAGTTTTCGAAACACTCATCAGCAAAAGCTGATTAACAAGAAAATCAAGTTTCGAAACACTCATTGTCGACAACTGATGAATATCACGATTTTTGAAACACTCACTGGTGAAAACTGATAAACAAGAAAATCAAGTTTTCGAAACTTCATTGGCAAAAACTGATGAATATCAAGTTTTTGGAACACTCACCGACGAAAACTGATTACAGAATCAAGTTTTCGAAAACACTCATTGGCAAAAAACTGATGATATGAAGTTTCCGAAACACTAATTACCAAAAACTAATGAATATCAACTTTCGAAACACCCATCGGCGAAAACTGATGAACAAGAAAATCAAGTTTCCGAAAAACTAATTGGCCAAAACTGAATAATATCAAGTTTCGAAACACTTATCCAGCGAAAATTGTTGAATATCATGTTTTCAAAACACTCATTGGCGAAAATTGATTAACAAAAAAATCACGTTTTCAAAACTCTCATTGGCGAAAACTTTTGAGTATCAAGTTTTCGAAACACTAATAGGCAAAAACTAAAGAATATCAAGTTTTCAAAACACTCATGGGTGAAAACTGATGAAAAAGAAAATCACGTTTTTGAAACACTCTATGGCGAAAGCTGATGAATATCTAGTTTCCGAAACACTAATCGACAAAAACTGATGAATATCAAGTTTCCAAAATACTCACCGGCGAAAACCGATCAATATCAATTTTTCGAAACACTCATCGATGAAAACTGATTCACAAGAAAATCAAGTTTTCGAAACACTCATTGGCAAAAACTGATGTATATCAAGCTTTCGAAACACTCATCGGCGGAAACTGGTTAACAAGAAAATCAAGTTTTCGAAAGACTGATTGGCGAAAATTGATGAATATCAAGTTTTCGAAACACTCACCGGCGAAAACTGAAGAATATCATGTTTCCGAAACACGCATCGACGAAAACTGATTATCAAGAAAATCAAGTTTTCGAAACATTCATTAGCGAAAACTGATGAATATCAAGTTTTCGTACAACTCATCGGTGAAAACTGATTAACAAGAAAATCAAGTTTCGAAACACTCATTGGCAAAAACTGATGAATAACAAGTTTTCGAAACACTCACCGGCGAAAATTGATTCACAAGAAAATCAAGTTTTCGGAAACACTCATTGGCGAAAACTGATGAATATCAAGTTTTCGAAACACTCATCAGCGCGAACTAATTAACAAGAAAATGAAGTTTTCAAAAGACTCAATCGCAAAAACTTATGAATATCAAGTTCTTGAAACACTGACCGACGGAAATTAATTAACAAGAAAATCAAGTTTTCGAAACACTCATTGGCTAAAACTAATGAATATCAAGTTTTCAAAACACTCACCATCGAAAACTGATGAATGTCAAGTTTTAAGAACACTCATCGACAAAAATTGATGAATATCAAGTTTATGAAACACTCCCCAGCGAAAACTGATGAACAAGAAAATCAAGTTTACGAAACACTCATTGGCGAAAACTGATAACTATCAAGTTTTTGAAACACTATTCGGTAGAAACTGATTAACAAGAAAATCAAGTTTTTGAAAGACTCAATGGCGAAAACTGTTGAATATCAAGTTTTCGAAACACTCATCGGCGAAAACTGATGATATCACAATTTTCGAAATACTCATCGGTGAAAACTGATTAACAAGAAAATCAAGTTTTCGAAACATTTATTTGCGAAAACTGATGAATATCAAGTTTTCGAAACACCCATCAACGAAAACTGACTAACAAGAATATCAAGTTTTCGAAACAACTCATCGGCGAAAATTGATTAACAAGAAAATCAAGTTTTCGAAACACTCATCGGGCGAAAACTGACAAACAAGAAATTCAAGTTTTCGAATCACTCATTGGCGAAAACTGATGAATATCAAGTTTCTGAAACACTAATCGGCGAAAACTGATGAATATAGTGTTTTCGAAACACTCACCCGCGAAAACTGATGAATATCAAGTTTTCGAAACACTCATCGGTGAAAACTGATTAACAAGAAAATCAAGTTTTCAAAACACTCATTGGCGAAAACTGATGAATATCATGTTTCCGGAAACACTAATTGGCGAAAACTGATGAATATCAACTTTTCGAAACGCTTATCGGCGAATCCTGATTAACAAGAAAATCATGTTTCAAATTACTAATTGGCAAAAACAGATGAATATCAAATTTTCGAAACACTCACCGGCGAAAACTGATGAATATCATGTTTTCGAATCACTCATCGGCGAAAATTGATTAACAAGAAATCAAGTTTTCGAAACACTCATCGGCGAAAGCTGACAAACAAGAAATTCAAGTTTCGAATCACTCATTGGCGAAAACTGATGAATATCAAGTTTCTGAAACACTAATCGCGAAAACTGATGAATATCAAGTTTTCGAAACACTCACCCGCGAAAACTGATGAATATCAAGTTTTCGAAACACCTCATCGGCGAAAACTGATTAACAAGAAAATCAAGTTTTCGAAACGCCCATTGGCGAAAAACTTCTGAATATCAAGTTTCCGAAACACTCATCGGCAAAAACTGATTAACAAGAAAATCAAGTTATTGAAACACTCATTGGATAAAACTGATGAGTACCATGTTTCCGAAACACTAACCGGCGAAAATTGATGAATATGAAGTTTTCAAAACACTCATCGGCCAAAACAGTATAACAAGAAAATCAGGATTTCGAAACACTCATTGGCGAAAACTAATGAATATCATGTTTCCGAAACACTAATCGCCGAAAACTGAGGAATATCAAGGTTTCGAATCACTCATCGGCGAAAACTGATTAACAATAAAATGAAGTTATCGAAACACTCATTGGGGACAACTAATGAATATCAAGTTTTCGAAACACTCACCGGCGAAAACTGATGAATATCAAGTTCTCAAAACACTCATCGGCAAAATCTGATTAACAAGAAAATCAAGTTTTCGAAACACTCAATTCCGAAAACTGATGAATATCAAGTTTCCGAAACACTAATCACCGAAAACTTATGAATATCAAGTTTTTGAAACACTCACCAGCGAATATTGGTTAACAAGAAAATCAAGTTTTCGAAACACTAATTGGCGAAAACTGATGAATAATAAGTTTTTGAAACACTCACCGGGCAAACTGATAAATATTAGGTGTTCGAAAACTCACCGGCGAAAACTGATTAACAAGAAAAACAGGTTTTTGAAACACTCATTGGCAAAAACTGATGAATATCAAGTTTCAAAACACTCATCGGCGGAAACTGATTAACCAGAAAATCAAGTTTTCGAAACACTCATTGGCGAAAACTGATGAATATCAAGTTTTTAAAACACTCATCGGCGAAAACTAATGACTATCAAGTTTTCGAAACACTCATCGGCGAAAATTAATTAATAAGAAAATCAAGTTTTCGAAACACTCAGTTGAGAAAACTGATGAATATCAAGTTTTTGAAACACTCACCGGCGGAAACTAATGAATATCAAGTTTTCGAAATGTAACATCCGCCTTTTTCAGTTAATGGAATAATTGTTTGTTAACTAAATCTAACGCAATGCTTGTGCGTGACATTGCTTGTTGCATTTAGAAAGCATATAAAAATGCATTATTTTAAGAAAAGACGGTGGGAAGGACTAAAAAGAAAGAGGGCTTAAGTGCATAGAAAGTTAGTGTGTGGGCAGAGATATGTGATTTTCTCCCTAAGGCTTGGTGGACACCTGTTGTACGTTGGAGGAGCCAACACACCCACACACACTCACAATTTTCCACAAACTTAGAGAGAGGAAGAGCTAGAGGAAGGGAGAGCATTCAAGAGGAGGATTCAAGCTTCGAATCTCATTCGGGCAAAATCAAACCGTAGAAACCGAAGCTGAACACTAACTAAACAAGAATCTAGCTTCAGATTAAGGTAATCAAACTACCAACATCTCACTTTTTCAGATTAAGGATTTCAAGAAAATGGCCAAAACCTAACTTTTGAATTTTGGGCCATTTGAGTGGAAAAACCTGCTTCCTTATGTTTTTTGAAATTAGATGGATGTTAGATGATGATTTGCATGTTGAATTTAGCTGGAAATTAGATAATCTAGAAGGGTTTTGGAAATGGGTATGGGTTTGAGAGAAAACCATGATTTGAGCTAGTTTAATCTTGTTTTTGGACAAGCTTTTTATGAGTTTTGATGCATAAATAATAGAGATTGAGTTCCACTTTTGGTTCTCAAGTGTTTGGGCTTTAATATGGACAAAATGATGCTTTTAAAAGCATTTTCGCCCCGTATCAGCCGGCTGATAGCAAGAACAGCCGACTGATGCGTTCATAAATTTCCAGAAAATTTTCCAGATTATGAACAGCCGGCTGATAGCTTAGAATAGCCGGCTGATAGGTATAAATTTTTCATAAATGTTCATGTTTTTGTCCAGAAACGTTGATATTTTACCCAGAAAGTTCCAGATTTAGAACAGCCGGCTGATGGCTTAAGAACAGCCGACTGTTGTGTTTTTAAAGTGGCTGAATTAGCTCTCCAGAGAGCTATCAGCCGGCTGATAGGTCCTAACAGCCGGCTGATTGGTCTCTGGAAAGTTATATTTGTGAAAATTAAGGGTGGCCCCCAATCAGCCGGCTGATGGCCCCCAATCAGCCGGCTGATAGGCCCCCGTTTTGCATAGTGAACTTAATCACTTTAAACGATGTTTTAAGCACTTAATTTCATTCTCGAACATGATGCTCAAAGATTTTAAAGTAAAGAATGGGTCCATAATCGATTGACCATTGTCGTATGGGACGCTGTTGGGATTTCCATATTCGTGTCATTATTCGGGATGGTAAAACATCCAATCGATTACGAATGTAATTTTAGAAAAACACCGTGGTGGTTACCGAATTTTAAGCTAGTATGCCCTATGTGGCCATTTAAGAGCGACATGCTTAAAATTAGGCGAACCATGATTGGTACCCATGTCATATCCAATATATGTATATGTGAATAGCATATCACGGAGATGAATTGTTGACTCTTAAGGAAAGATACCATGCATATAAATTGTTGATCCAGAGGGAAAGACACAATGCATGCAATAGGTTGATTCTTAAGGGAAGACGCAATGAATCCTATGAATGTAATGTGTTCAAGGAATTGAACAGTTGATCCTCCGGGACAACATGATGAATCCTAGGTATATGTAAATGTTATGGGAGGCAAATTGTTGATCCTTCGGGAAAGAAGCAAATGGTCCTCTAATGATGATGTTATGAAGGACGAATTGTTGATCCTTCGGGAAAGACGCAAAGGGTCCTACAATGATGAAGAATGTATGGATGTGTGTGAGTGCTCGCGTTGCGGCACTCCCGATGCTCAAAGGTTTTATGAAATTAGGGCTAGATGCCGACATGTTTGTTATGTGTTATTTCAGTACCCTTGAGATTATGAATGATTTGAATGAGTGTCTATGAAGGGATGTATCAAAGATTGTATTCACAAGGATACATGTCATACCTTATTATGTTTTTAAGGAAATGAATGATATTGCATCCATGTTTTAAATGTATTATGACATGTAAGTATGCCATTCCATTTCATATACCCTAACATGTATGAATTTCCATGCTAAATGTTCCATGAAAAGTATGACATGCATAAGTTTTAAGTTAAACATCACATCCATGTTTTATATATATGATGAGAAACGAATGGAGAGATTTCTGTGCAAGGCACAGTGGTACACAACAATGAGTTTGAAAACAGGTAGTTTTGATTACTGGGGTTTATCCTCATTACGTTGGTGTGTTTCAGCTAACTAGGTAACCGGATGCCTATGAGACGAAACAAGAGCGATGGGTAGCAGGACTTTTTGAAGAAAAGAAAGAATCAGATAGTATTGAAGCATATAGTTTACTTTTGAGTCAATGTATTTGCATTCCTTCTAGCCAATAACTTAGTTATATGTTTTAAAGAAGTTGATTGGCAATGTGTACTAGATATAGATAAGGGATAAGAATAGATAATTTGTTATGCACGTGTATGTAATAGATTGAGCCTATCTCCAGTAAGTGGATTAAAGATTATGGTCTATAAATGTTAGTAGTTTGTAGATTATTCTCTTTGACGCAGCTCTCATATACTTTGATGATGTATGTAATATAATACTTATGTTTTTATTATATTCTATAAGTAAATACAAAGCTAAAGTTTTAGTATGTATGTTTGTATGATGCATGCTTCCGCAGTAGTTTTGGTATGCGCGAGAGATACCCGAGAGATAGAACCCAAACGTATGTTGCTTAACTAATTAATGAGTAATAAGTTTTCATAAATTTGGGTAGAAGTAGAAGTAACACACCGGTTCTAGATCAAAGATATGTTCTTTATACTCAAACTCTGATTTCTAAAGGGTCTAGAACTGGGGTGTTACAGTTATGGTATCAGAGCATACCATATCTTTGTCAGAACTGACTAGAGAGGTTCAAACTAAGCAATTAGGATGTAGATTCCTCATAGAAAGCCTGGAATCAGGTTAGTTAGCTGGATGTACACAGTGGAACTCTCTTGTATTCTGGTTTGACATGAGGAAAGGAGCAATAGGTTTGAGTAGACAACATTTCTTAATGGGTCAAGTCTCCTTACTTAACAAGTATTATTGAGATTAGCTACCTCCATCATATTTTTTTTGTGGAGTGAGATATGATTCCACTTAGGAAGAATGTTGAAGTGGAGTAAGGAACTTTGGGTGACCTTATTGGAGTTTTGTGTTCTCCAAATGGATTGGCATGCCATAACCCAAGTCCTCAGGTGGTATTGAAGAAGTATGAATGATTAGTAGTAGCAGCCAAAAAGTCCACGGAAACTCAACCTACCATAGGTGGATTGAATTTAATTTTTCAAAGCCATAGACTTCCCTTTTAAGTGTGAGCTGAGTATAAAATTAATGAGGAGATGCTTGAAATTTCTATGTTGTGTTATTTGGTGATTGCTTGAAATTTCTAGATTTGTTTAAGAAGTTAAAGGTGGTCAAAAGTGAGTATGTTGTTGAAGTAATATTAGGGTGACTAACTTATTTAGGGTACTCTTGATAAGGTATCCTTAATGAACAGTTTCTGTTGATAAACAAGAAAGGAGTTTGATTTTCTTGTAGTTTTATTAGGGTCATACTTTGTATGATGAGATAATGGCTCAAGTCATTTTTCTCATATGAAGTGAACCTTGATGGATCATGGAAGAGTCATGTATTCGAAAACTACATTGAACTCTAAGTTTGAGAATGTTGTTGCCCTTTTAGACTTATATGTGAAATTTCTATTGCGGAGGATAGATCTTTTTGTTGATTGATTTGTTTGTTTTGCTTATGTTGAACTAGTATGAGGTTAGGAATGAATAAAGTGTCTAGAACCAAATGACCCTGAATAGTGATGAGTAACCATCGAATTCTACTGGTAAGATTTAGCGAGTCACATTTCTATGTCCCTCTTAAGATGAGCTTCCGCGCGTCTAGAAAGTATTTTGTAGTGATAGATTATTCAATTGTAGTTCCAGAGGAGATAATTAATCTTCCACCTTAGAGAGGAGTAGGATTCTTTATGGAGTTGCTTCTTAGAATGGAACCAATCTTCATGGCCTCCTCCTATAGGAGACCCCTCCAGAATTAAGTGAGCTAAAGACATTGATAGAGAACCTTTTGAGTAGATCATTCAATTGTCGTAGTAACTCACAATGAACACTCTAGTGTTACTTTTGAATAAGAAAGATGAGTCATAGATTAGAAATCAACCATAGGTAAGCGAACAAGGTTAGCATAAAGAACAATAATGATTTCTTAAAATAGATGATCATTTAAATCGGTTAGGAATGAACTAATTATCTTAAAATTTATTGTTTAGAATTGCTATAGATTTTCCCAATGTCTCACCGGAAGAGATAACTAGTCTTTTTCCCGAAGGAGAAGTAGAGTTTCTATAGAGTTGATCCCTGGGATGGGACCGATCTCTGTAGCGCCATACAAAATGTCTTCTCCTGAGTTAGGTGAAATATGACCCAGGTAGAGGGTCTCTTAAGTAGACAGTTCATCGAACCTTGTGCATCACCATGGCGAGGTGCACCGGTACTACTTGAGAAGCCAAAAGATGTAAGTTTTAGGAAGTATATTGAGTATAGTCAGCTTAACTGGGTTATTGTGAAGAACACGTACCCACTCCCTAAGATAGACGGTTATTTAGACCAACTAAGAGGAACCATCACATCCTCCATGAATGAATTGAGGTCGAAGTACTATCAAGCCAGAGTTAAAACTAGAGACATTCCTAAGGTGTTTTAGAATCAGACAAGTGCATTATGAATACCTCGTAATGTCTTTAGTTCAGATAAATGTTCCAACTATTTTCATGGATTACGTCATGAATTGCATCTTAGACCCTACCTCGATTTCATCGTAGTAGCATTTATTGATGTTATATTTGTGTATTCCATGAATAGGGAAGAGCATCTTAGGATTGTGCTACAAGTGCGTAGGGAAAAGCAGTTGTACACAAAGCTTACAAACCGCGAATTTTGGTTAGATGAAGTAAAATTCTTAGGATATGTAATCTCTAAGAACTTAATGGAGGTAGATCCTAGTAATAGGAGTGCAATAGCAAACTGAGAGAGAGACAATCACGAAATCCTTAATTTCCTTGGACTAGGTAGTCACTATAAAAGTTTGTTCAATGGTTTTCGCATATAGCATTGCCTTTGAAGTAAGTGAACTAGAAAGGAGGTACCTTTCGCATAAACTTTAGGATATGAGAATAGCTTCCAAACACCAAGTGAAAAGGGTTACCACACCTCCCTCAGTAACACTAGATCCTTTAAGGGAGATTGAGTTTTTCCACCGACACATCCAAGAAAAGATTAGGTTGTGTGTTAATGTAAGAAAAGAGGGTAATGGCCTATGCCTCTAGACCATTGAGATCTCATAAGGAGAACACCCAACACACGAACAAGACGTAGCAGTCATAGCTTTTCCATGAAGATATGAGACATTATTTTATGGGAGTAAGTTTAAGGTATGTAGTGACCATAGAAGTATCATATATCACTGCCAAGAGAGGTAGTGAAACTTGAGAAAAATAACATGGATGGAGTTCTTAAAGGACTACGACTTCAAATTGAAGTACCATCCACGAAAGCCAAATATGGTCACATATACCTTGAGAAGAAATTCTCCACACATGTCTCAACTGTGAGTTAATAAGCTAAGGTTAATAGAGAAGTATAGGGATTTAAATCTTTCCGTCTTAGTCCTACCGGATAGAATGTAACCATAGGGATCAAAATATATATATATACATATATATAGAAGTTTGGAAAGAAAGAGAATGAATTCTTAGATTTTTTTAACGGACTCAAAAAGGATCAAATAGTCATTTGATGGAATACTATTATTCCAAGAAAGAGTGTAGAGTTCAAGGTAGGAAAATGAGTCTTATTGAAAGTAGAAAAACCATTGAAAACTAAGGGATGGGATGTAGCTCAATGGTGGAACATTTGACTTACATCCTAAAAACCTATAAGATTGAAGAAAAATGAAACTAAGTGGATTGAAAAGTAGGATTATTTCAAATTGGAAAAGGGTGATGTAGGATGATTCCTCTTCTCAAGAAGCAACCCAAATGAGAAAAGATATGAGGAAGTCATATCTAAAACGGTTAGAGTAGGTATGCTTCAAATTTCGAGGACGAAATTTTTAATAAGGAGGGGGGAATTGTAACATCCGCCTTTTTCAGTTAATGGAATAATTGTTTGTTAACTAAATCTAACGCAATGCTTGTGCGTGACATTGCTTGTTGCATTAAGAAAGCATATAGAAATGCATTATTTTAAGAAAAGAGGGTGGGAAGGACTAAAAAGAAAGAGGGCTTAAGTGCATAGAAAAGTTGGTGTGTGGGGAGAGAAATGTGATTTTCTCCCTAAGGCTTGGAGGACACCTCTTGTACGTTGGAGGAACAAGCACACACACACACACTCACCATTTTCCACAAACTTAGAGAGAGGAAGAGCTAGAGAGAAGGGAGAGCATTCAAGAGGAGGATTCAAGCTTTGAATCCCATTCGGGCAAAATCAAACCGTAGAATCGAAGCTGAACACTAACTAAACAAGAATCTAGCTTCAGATTAAGGTAATCAAACTACCAACCTCTCACTTTTTCAGATTAAGGATTTCAAGAAAATGGCCAAAACCTAAATTTTGAATTTTGTGCCATTTGAGAGGAAAAACCTGCTTCCTTATGTTTTATGAAATTAGATGGATGTTAGATGATGATTTGCATGTTGGATTTAGCTGGAAATTAGATAATCTAGAAGGGTTTTGGAAATGGCTATGGGTTTGAGAGAAAACCATGATTTGAGCTAGTTTAATCTTGTTTTTGGACAAGTTTTTCATGGGTTTTAATACATAAATAATAGAGATTAAGTTCCTCTTTTGGTTCTCAAGTGTTGGGGCTTTAATTTGGACAAAATGATGCTTTTAAAAACATTTTCGCCCCATATCAGCCGGCTGATGCGTTCATAAATTTCCAGAAAATTTTCCAGATTATGAACAGCCGGCTGATAGCTTAGAACAGCAGGCTGATAGGTATAAATTTTTCTTAAATGTTATGGCCAAAACCTAAATTTTGAATTTTGGGCCATTTGTGAGGAAAAACATGCTTCCTTATGTTTTATGAAATTAGATGGATGTTAGATGATGATTTGCATGTTGGATTTAGCTGGAAATTAGATAATCTAGAAGGGTTTTGAAATGGGTATGGGTTTGAGAGAAAAACCATGATTTAAGCTAGTTTAATCTTTTTTTTGGACAAGTTTTTCATGGGTTTTAATGCATAAATAATAGAGATTAAGTTCCACTTTTGGTTCTGAAGTGTTGGGGCTTTAATTTGGACAAAAATGATGCTTTTAAAAACATTTTCGACCCGTATCAACCGTCTGATAGCAAGAATAGTCGGCTGATGCGTTCATAAATTTCCAGAAAATTTTCCAGATTATGAACAGCCGGCTGATAGGTATAAACTTTTCTTAAATGTTCATGTTTTTGCCCAGAAACGTTCATATTTTACCCAGAAAATTCTAGATTTAAAACAACCAGCTGATGGCTTAAGAACAGCCAACTGTTGTGCTTTTAAAGTGGCAGAATTAGCTCTCCAGAGAGCTATCAGTCGGCTGATAGGTCCTAACAGCCGGCTGATTGGTCTCTGGAAAATTTTATTTGTGAAAATTAAGGGCCAATCAGCCGGCTGATGGCCCCCAATTAGCTAGCTGATAGGCCCATGTTTTGCAAAGTGAACTTAATCACTTTAAACGATGTTTTAAACACTTAATTTCATTCTCAAACATGATGCTCAAAGATTTTAAAGTAATTTAAAATATGAATCAAGGGGAAATAACATATAAAGAAAGAAAAGAGAGCTAGTATTCAATGTACATGTATCGGTAACGAATGGGTCCATAATCGATTGACCAATTGTCGGTATGGGACGGCTGTTGGGATTTCCACGGTTGTGTCCATTATTGGGATGGTAAAACATCCAATCGATTAAGAATGTAATTTTACAAAAACACTGTGTTGGTTACCGAATTTTAAGCTAGTATGCCCTATGTGGCCATTTAAGAGCGACATGCTTAAAATTAGGCGAACCATGATTGGTACCCATTTGTTTCCAATATATGTATATGTGAATAGCATATCACGCAGATGAATTGTTGACTCTTAAGGAAAGATACCATGCATATAAATTGTTGATCCACAGGGAAAGACACAATGCATGCAATAGGTTGATTCTTAAGGGAAGACGCAATGAATCCTATGAATGTATGTGTTCAAGGAATTGAACAGTTGATCCTCTGGGACAACATGATGAATCCTAGGTATATGTAAATGTTATGGGAGGAAAATTGTTGATCCTTCGGGAAAGAAGCAAATGGTCCTCTAATGATGATGTTATGAGGGACGAATTGTTGATCCTTCTGGAAAGACGCAAACGGTCCTACAATGATGAAGAATGTATGGATGTGTGCGAGTGCTCGCGTTGCAGCACTCCCGCTCCTCAAAGGTTTTAAGAAATTAAGGCTAGATGCCCACATGTTTGTTATGTGTTATTTGAGTACCCTTGAGATTATGAATGATTTGAATGAGTGTTTATGAAGGGATGTATCAAAGATTGTATTCACAAGGATACATGTCATACCTTATTATGTTTTTATGGAAATGAATGATATTGCATCCATGTTTTAAATGTATTATGACATGTAAGTATGCCATTCCATTTCATATACCCTAACATGTATGAATTTCCAAACTAAATGTTACATGAAAAGTATGACATGCATAAGTTTTAAGTTAAACATCACATCCATGTTTTATATATATGATGAGAAAGGAATGTAGAGTTTTCTGTGCAAGGCACAGTGGTACACAACAATGAGTTTGAAAACAGGTGGTTTTGATTACTGGGGTTTATCCTCATTACGTTGGTGTGTATCAGCTGACTAGGTAACCAGATGCCTATGAGACGAAACAAGAGCGATGGGTAGCAGGACTTTTTGAAGAAAAGAAAGAATCAGATAGTATAGAAGCATATAGTTTACTTTTGAGTCAATGTATTCCCATTCCTTCTAGCCAGTAACTTAGTTATATCTTTTAAAGAAGTTGATTGGCAATGTGTACTAGATATAGATAAGGGATAAGAATAGATAATTTGTTATGCACGTGTATATAATAGATTGAGCTTATCTCCAATAAGTGGATTAAAGATTATGGTCTATAAATGTTAGTAGTTTGTAGATTATTCTCTTTCACGCGGCTCTCATATACTTTGATGATGTATGTAATATAATACTTATGTTTTTATTATATTCTATAATTTAATACAAAGCTAAAGTTTTAGTATGTATGTTTGTATGATGCATGCTTCCGCAATAGTTTTGGTATGCGTGAGAGATACCCGAGAGATAGAACCCAAACTTATGTTGCTTAACTAATTAATGAGTAAAAAGTTTTCATAAATTCGGGTAGAAGTAGAAGTAACACACCGGTTCTAG
Source organism: Senna tora (assembly GCA_014851425.1). Classification (NCBI taxonomy): domain Eukaryota; kingdom Viridiplantae; phylum Streptophyta; class Magnoliopsida; order Fabales; family Fabaceae; genus Senna; species Senna tora. Next base: position 15,148 of record JAAIUW010000256.1, on the reverse strand, counting down.
ATCAAAGATATGTTCTTTATACTCAAACTCTGATTTCTAAAGGGTCTACAACTGGGGTGTTACACGAAACACTCATCGGCGAAAATTGATTAACAAGAAAATCAAGTTTTCGAAACACTCATTGGCGAAAACTGATGAATATCAAGTTTTCGAAACACTCACCGGCGAAAATTGATAAACAAGAAAATCAGGTTTTCGAAACACTCATTGGCGAAAACTGATAAAAGCAAGTTTTCGAAACACTTATCAGCGAAAACTGATGAATATCAACTTTTCGAAGCACTCATCGGCAAAACCTGATTAACAAGAAAATCAAGTTTTCGAAACACTCGTTGGCGAAAACTGATGAATATCAAGTTTTCGAAACACTCACCGACAAAAACTGATTAACAAGAAAATCAGGTTTTCGAAACATTCATTGGCGAAAACTGATGAATATCAAGTTTCCGAAACACTAATCAGCAAAAACTGATGAATATCAACTTTTCGAAACACTCATTGGCGAAGACTGATTAACAAGAAAATCAAGTTTTCGAATTACTCATTGGCGAAAACTGATGAATATCAAGTTTTCGAAACACTCATCGGCGAAAACTGATTAACAAGAAAATCAAGTTTTCGAGACACTCATTGGCGAAAACTGATGAATATCAAGTTTCCGAAACACTAATCGGAGAAAACTGATGAATATCAAGTTTTCGAAACACTCATCGGCAAAAATTAATTAACAAGAAAATCAAGTTTTAGAAACACTCATTTGCGAAAACTGATGAATATCAAGTTTTCGAAACACTAATCGGTAAAAATTGATGAACATCAAGTTTTCGAAACATTCATCCCTGAAAAGTGATGAATATCAAGTTTTCAAAACAATCATCGGCGAAAACTGATTAACAAGAAAATCAAGTTTTCGAAAGACTCAATTGTGCAAACTGATGAATATCAAGTTTTCGAAGCACTGATCGGCGAAAACTGATGAATATGAAGTTTTCTAAACACTCATCGGGGAAAACTGATTAACAAGAAAATCAAGTTTTCGAAACATTCATTGGCGAAAACTGATGAACATGGAGTTTTCAAAACACTCATCGGCGGAAACTGATTAACAAAGAAAATCAAGTTTTCGAAAGACTCATTGGCGAAAAGTGATGAATATCAAATTTTCGAAACACTCACCAGTGAAAATTGATAAATATGATGTTTTCGAAACACTCATCGGCGAAAAATGATTAACAAGAAAATTCAAGTTTTCGAAACACTCATTGGCGAAAACTGATGAATATTAATTTTTCGAAGCACTCATCGGCGGAAACTGATTAACAAGAAAATCAAGTTTTCGAAACACTCATTAGCGAAAACTAATGAATGTCAACTTTAGTTTTCGAAATACTCACCGGCGAAAACTGATGATAATCAAGTTTTCGAAACACTCATTTGCGAAAACTGATGAATATCAATTTTTCGAAACACTCACCGGCAAATACTGAGGAATATCAAGTTTTCGAATCAAGGAGTGATTTATTTAAACTTTCGAGGATTTAAGAATGATATATTCCGGGGCTAGGAATTAAAACCTCAAAAAGAATATAGGAAAAGTATGAAGGTTAAGGGAAACCGGAAAGGAACCTCGAAATTCTTCGAAATTTCAAGTAAAATTGAAGATGAAAGAAAGGTGTAAAATATTTTTTCGAAATTAATTCAGCACCTACGAAATTAGAAACCTAAAATAAATAGGAGTGGGAACCAAATTAAAATATTATTAGTTATTATTTTTTTAATTATTAATTAGTTTATTTTTATTATGATTATTTTAAATATTTAAAATGGGGTTTTTCAGAAAGTAGAAAGTGAAAGAAAAGATGTGGAAAATAATTTTTGGATTTAATTCGGGACCAAAAAAAACTTTGAAACCTGAATTAAACAGGGAAAGAAATCAAATTAAAAATACAAATTTGTTATTATTTACTTAATTATTAATTTTTTAATTTTTTAAAATATTTATTTATTTATTATTTAATTATTAATTATTTTATTTTAATTATATTTATTTATTTATTATTATTATTATTATTATTATTATTATTATTACTTAAAAAGAGGGAGATGTGGTGTTATATAATAAAAGAAAGGAATTAAAAGAAAGAAAAGGAAAAAGAGAGTGAGAGAGACGTGAGAGAATGAGAGAGAGAAGTAGTGAGGTAGAGAGAGAGAGGGAGGATGGCGTGGAGGAAGAAGAAGGGGAAGAGAGGGAAACCGTCAGAAAAGTCGTCGGAAAGAGCAGTCCGACACAGGAAAAGCTCACCGGAGCTCGACTACAACATCTCCTACACCTTCCACCAATCGAATCAAAGGTTGGTAACCCCAATTACATTCGAAACCCTCAATTTCTCCATTTTTAGGGATTTCTTCAATCCACCTTCAATTGGATTGTTTCGAGAGTAGATTGAGACCTAGAAAGTGTTCTTGAACACTTAGTTGGGGTAGGAATCAAGAATATATTCTCGAATTTGCTCAAATTCGAATTTGGAAGGATTTGGGGTGGAAATTATAATTATTTTCAGATTGGGAAAAATTGTTGATAATTAGGATTGAGCTTGGATTTGAGTAAATAGGCTTGGATTAATATTATTGAAATTATAATTATTTCCAAATTGGGGAAAATTGTTGATAATTAGGATTGAGCGTGGATTTGAGTAAATAGGCTTTGATTGGTATTATTAAAATTATTTGGTTGGAATATGAGCTGAACAAGACCCGTGAAGAGCTGGCCCGAGGTTATTAAGGTTGAACTTTGACGATAACGTACCGGATCCCAACTCGGGTTGCCCAAATACACTTTAAGGGTGATGTAGAGGGCTCCAAACCTCTTCTTTTCAATCTTAAACACCCTAGAATAATTCTAGATCTGCTATCAAGCATCAAGAATTAGTTTAGGTACCTTCTTGCTTCTCAAGGATGGAAACTTGCGCAACAATGAAGTCCAAATTCTAAAATGGTAATTTTATTCCTTCCTTATTATTAGGAAGCCTTAAGTAGGATGAATTAGAGGTGTATTGAGGTTTAGAAACAAGATTTCTTAGAACCCGAGTAAGAAAATGAGTTGAAACAAAATGCTTAGACCTTCCTAAAATTAGGATTCCTTCCAATCAAGTTAGATAAGGTTCCTTAGACGTGAATACAAATTAGATAGAGGTATAATACTCAAATCCAAGTATGTGAAACACTCAAGTAAAGTGTTATATTCGAGTAAGTCAAGTGTCCGAGAAAGGATACGCATAAGTCGGGATAGAGAAGTCCAATAAGACCAATAGCTTGACTCTGTGGCAACCATGGACTACACGTGAGAGTAATGGAGAGATAAATAACAAGTTAAGCTAAGTAATAAACTTTAATGAAATAAATGTTGTTCTTATAGGAACAACGGTATGCAATAGAGTGCAACAAGAACTCTGAGGAGACTAAAGTTACAGGAGATGATTGCATGGAAGGTTGGCCAAGGTGAGGGCTCTTTCATCTCTGCTCCTAGGGTTGTATGCTTATGTGGATTACATGAGTATGTATATTCTCTGCTTGTCTGGTATGTGTTAGCTAGAGGTATAGAATGCTAAAAGAATGAAAGAACTAGAAATAGGTTGTGGAAGTAGCTTGGATAGGAAAACATAGGAGTATAGTATAATTGTTTGCTATGATTGGTGTGTTACAAATCCAACTCATACACTCCGGAGGCATGATTAGCATTTTATTAAATCTTTCCCACGACGGTGGCAAGAGTCCTTGTATGGAAGGACTAAGCTTTCATTTTGAAAACTCGTCACGACGGTGACTTAGATTATAATCATGCAAAGGAGTTATTGGTGGCTTTCAGATTTGGTTATGCTAGCGATGTGAGACACCGACTAGAACAACGTCAGATGGCACTTGAGACCTCAGTTTTATAATCACCATGACGATGGTCATTGCCCTATCCTGGCAATAGGTTCAGAAAGGTTTTATATTGCTATGACGATAGCTTGAGGCTCAGAGAGTGCATCTGGATGGGTATATGAGTTAGATCCTGTTAAAGATACTCGTCCATATTAATAGGGAGAAGAATTTTTTATCCTTCGGGAAAGATACAAAGAATCCTATTAATATGTGAGACTAAGGTAAGGAGACACGGGAGGAACCTACGGGTGAACCGTGAGCCCAGCCTAGTAAAAGAGAAATCATCATGTGGAGTTGGTCCAGGGTGTGACAGTGGCCATGCTTCGAGACGTCGTGCCGTGCCCGCCATGTGGCTTGGTTGGGTAATGGACGAGTGGGCTCAAGCTATTGCCCCGCAGCAAGGGGTCAGGACGTGCCACGTGGTGGCTATGCGTCAGTTGTTTGATAGATAGAGATTGATTGTGTTTGATTAACAGAGTTGTCACGAGGTGACCAGTACCCAAGTGAATGGGTTAAGTATGTTTTGCCACGTGGTGGCCAGTAGCCCGAGTGGACGGGTTCGAAGTGGGAAAGCAACTACTGGCTAGTAGATACCCCAGAGTTGCGGAGATTAAATAAGTGTATGTTTAGCATCTGTGTGTATGTATAAATTATTTGTGTTTGCATATAATTGCTGATTGTGTAGCGTAGTGGTAACGTACAGGATTACGCAACCACACGTTCTGTTTGATTCAGACATGCTGAAATGTTTGAAGACCGGTAGGTAAAAGCCGGCACTATATGTTTGATTGTGTTTGATTAACAGAGTTGTCACGAGGTGACCAGTACCCAACTGAATGGGTTAAGTATGTTTTGCCACGTCGCGGGCAATAGCCCGAGTGGACGGGTTCGAAGTGGGAAAGCCAGTATGTGGCTAGTAGATACCCCCGAGTTGCGGAGATTAAATAGGTGTATGTTAAGCATCTAAGTGTATGTATAAATTATCTGTGCTTGCATATAATTGCTGATTGTGTAGCGTAGTGGTAACATACAGGATTTCGCAACCACTCGTTTTGTTTGATTCAGACATGCTGAAATGTTTGAAGACCGGTAGGTAAAAGCCGGCACTATATGTTAAATGTTTACTTGTTAATTAATGACGTGGAATAAACTGCTGCATGTTTACAGTTATTAAATGCATGTGAGTGTTTGGGTGAAATTTCTGTTGTTGTGTGATCACCAAGAATGCATGCTAACTAACAGTAACTAGTGGTTTTTGCATGTGGTTGTGTATGGCTCCCAAACCCAGCGCTACGGTACTCGCCTTACGCCGGGGATGGGAGAGTCCTCACTGAGTCACGTGATTAAGACTCACACCTCATTTTTACTACACAGAGACAAGTTAAGTACAGGTGGAAGAAGTCTCGGTGGAACGAGGGTTGAGCAACACCTTCCAAGACCCACAACTTGTTCATGTGGGTGAATAAAGTGTAATTGTAATTTAATTTACTTTATTGTTGTATCATAAAGTAAAGGGTAGACTTACCCAATTAGATTGTATTACTAAATCTAGAACTGTCACCTTCACACACCTTAAAGATCAGTATTTATTTTACTGCGATACAGGGAATATTTGTTTTCAAAATGTATATATATACTTATATCTGTTGTATGTGAATAAGATAGGCAGCATCTTTGGATGTGTAGCCAGTACACAGGTTATACATTATGTGTGTTTTCCTATATCTATATCCTGAAGCGGCACTGGCTGTGGATTTGCTTGCCTAGGATAGGCCACCATTTCGGTGTAGCCATGGTATTATAATGCATGTGAATGTAATTTCAATAATAGATATTTTGTCAATCAGGTGATAAGGCTTACAGGCAGAGGGGTATTCCCTGTGTCTGTGCCGGTCACGGCTCCCTAAACAGGGGTCGTGACAGACTCAATGGCGAAAATTGACGGATATCAAGTTTTCGAAACACTCATCGGCGAAAACTGATGAATATCATGTTTTTGAAACACTCATTGGTGAAAACTGATTAACAAGAAAATCAAGTTTTTGAAACACTCATTGGCGAAAACTGATGAATATCAAGTTTTTGAAACACTCACCGGCGAAAACTGATGAATATCAAGTTTTCGAAACCCTCACCGGCGAAAACTAATAAACAAGAAAATCAAGTTTTCGAAACACTCATCGGCAAAAACTGATTAACAAGAAAATCAAGTTTTTGAACCACTCATTGGCGAAAACTGATGAATATCAAGTTTTTAAAACACTCATCGGCAAAAACTGATTAACACGAAAATCATGTTTTCGAAACACTCATTGACGAAAGCTGATGAATATCAAGATTTCGAGACACTCACCGGTGAAAACTGAAGAATATTAAGTTTTCGAAACACTCATCGGCGAAACCTGATTAAACAGAAAATCAAGTTTTCGAAACACTCATTGTCGAAAACTAATGAATATCAAGTTTTTGAAACACTCATCGACAAAAACTGATGAATATCAAGTTTTTAAAACACTCACCGGTAAAAACTGATTAACAAGAAAATCAAGTTTTCGAAACACTCATTGGCAAAAACTTAAGAATATCAAGTTTTCGAAACACTCACTAGCAGAAACTGATGAATATCAAGTTTTCGAAACACTTATCGGCGAAAACTGATTAACAAGAAAATCAAATTTTCGAAACACTCATTGGCGAAAATTTATGAATAACAAGTTTTCGAAACACTCACTGCCGAAAACTTATGAATATCATCTTTTTGAAACACTCACCGGCGAAAACTAATGAATATCAAGTTTTCGAAACACTCATCGACGAAAACTGATTAACAAGAAAATCAAGTTTTCGAAACACTCATTGGAGAAAACTGAAGAATATCAAGTTTGAGAAACACTCACCGGCGAAAAGTGATTAAGATCAAGTTTTCGAAACACTCATCGGCAAAAACTGATTAACAAGAAAATCAAGTTTTCGAAACACTCATTCGCGAAAACTGATGAATATCAAGTTTTCGAAACACTCACCGGCGAAAACTGATTAACAAGAAAATCAAGTTTTCGAAACACTCATTGGCGAAAACTGATGAATATCAAGTTTTCGAAACACTCATCGGCAAAAACTGATTAACAAGAAAATCAAGTTTTCGAAACACTCACTGGCAAAAACTGATGAATATCAAGTTTTCGAAACACTCCCTGGCAAAAACTGATGAATATCAAGTTTTCGAAACACTCATCGGCGAAAACTGATGAATATCAAGTTTTCGAAACACTCATCGGCGAAAACTAAGTAACAAGAAAATCAAGTTTTTGAAACACTCATCGGCGAAAACTGATGAATATCAAGTGTTCGAAACACTCACCGGCGTAAACTGATTAACAAGAAAATCAAGTTTTCGAAACACTCATTCGCGAAAACTTATGAATATCAAGTTTCCGAAACACTCACCGGCGAAAACTGATGAATATCAAGTTTTTAAAACACTCATCGGCGAAAACTGATTAACAAGAAAATCAAATTTCTGAAACACTCATTGGCGAAAATTGATGAAGATCAAGTTTCGGAAACACTAACTGGGGAAAACCGATTAACAAGAAAATCAAGTTTTCGAAACACTCATTGGCGAAAACTGATGAATATCAAGTTTCCGAAACACTCGTCGGCGAAAACTGATTAACAAGAAAATCAAGTTTTGAAACACTCATTGGCGAAAACTGATAAATATCAAGTTTCCGAAATACTAATCGGCGAAAACTGATGAATATCAAGTTTTCGAAACACTCATCTGCGAAAATTCATTAACAAGAAAATCAAGTTTCCAAAAAACTCATGGGCGAAAACTGATGAATATCAAGTTTTCGAAACACTCACCAGCGAAAACTGATTAACAAAAAACTCAAGTTTTCGAAACACTCATTGGCGAAAACTGAATAATATCAAGTTTTCGAAACACCCACCAGCGAAAACAATTGAATATCAAGTTTTCGAAACAGTCATCGGCGAAAACAGATTAACGAGAAAATCAAGTTTTCGAAACACTCATTGGCGAAAACTGATAAATATCAAGTTTTCGAAACACTAATCGGCGAAAATTGATTAACAAGAAAATCAAGTTTTCAAAACACTCAGTGGCGAAAACTTAAGAATATCAAGTTTTCGAAACACTCGTCGACGAAAACTGATTAACAAGAAAATCAAGTTTTAGAAACACTCATTGGCGAAAACAGATAAATATCAAGTTTCCGAAATACTAATCGGCGAAAACTGATGAATATCAAGTTTTCGAAACACTCATCTGCGAAAATTCATTAACAAGAAAATCAAATTTCCAAAAAACTCATGCGCGAAAACTGATGAATATGAAGTTTTTGAAACACTCATCGGCGAAAACTGATTAACAAAAAAATCAAGTTTTCGAAACACTATTGGTGAAAACCAAAGAATATCAAGTTTTCGAAACACTTGCCAGCGAAAACTATTGAATATCAAGTTTTCGAAACACTCATCGGTGAAAACAAATTAGCGAGAAAATCAAGTTTTCAAAACACTCATTGGCGAAAACTGATGAATATCAAGTTTTTGAAACCGTCATCGGCGAAAACTGATTAACAAGAAAATAAAGTTTTCGAAACACTCATTGGCGAAAACTGAAGAATATCAAGTTTCCGAAACACTCACCGGCGAAAACTGATGAATATCAAGTTTTTGAAACACTCATCGGCAAAAACTAATTAAGAAGAAAATCAAGTTTTCGAAACACTCATTGGCGAAAACTAATGAATATCAAGTTTTCGGAACACTCATTGGCGAAAATAGAATAACAAAAAAATCAATTTTTCGAAACACTCATTGGCAAAAACTGATGAATATCAAGTTTTCGAAACACTCATCGGCAAAAACTGATAAACAAGAAAATCAAGTTTTTGAAACACTCATTTGCGAAAACCGATGGATATCAAGTTTTTGAAACACTCACCGGGGAAAACTGATGAATATCAAGTTTTCGAAACACTAATCGATGTAAATTGATTAACGAGAAAATCAAGTGTTTGAAACAGTCATTGGCGAAACCTAATGAATATCAAGCTTCCGAAATACTACTCGACGAAAACTAATTAATAAGAAAATCAAGTTTTCGAAACATTCATAGGCAAAAACTGATGAATACAAAATTTTCGAAACACTCATCGGCGAAAACTGATTAACAAGAAAATCAAGTTACCGAAACACTCATCGGCGAAAACAGATTAATAAGAAAATCAAGTTTTCGAAACATTCATCGACGAAAACTGATGAATATCAAGTTTTCGAAACACTCATTGGCGAAAATTGATTAACAAGAAAATCAAGTTTTCGAAACACTCATTGGCAAAAACTGATGAATATCATGTTTTCGAAACACTCACTGACGAAATTTGATTAACAAGAAAATCAAGTTTTCGAAACACTAATTGGCGAAAACTAATGAATATCAAGTTTTCGAAACACTCACCGGTGAAAATTGATGATTATCAACTTTGCGAAACACTCATCGGCGAAAACTGATGAATATAATGTTCTCGAAACACATGTCGGCATAAACTGATTAACAAGAAAATCAAGTTTTCAAAACACTCATTGGCGAAAAATGATGAATATTAAGTTTTAGAAACTCTCACCGGCGAAAACTTATTAACGAGAAAATCATATTTTCAAAACACTCACCGGCGAAAACTGATGAATATCATGTTTTCGAAACACTCATCGACGAATACTGAAGAATATCAAGTTTTTGAAATACACATCGGCGAAAACTGATGAATATCATGTTTTCGAAACACTCATGGGCGAAAACTGATGAATATTTAGTTTTCGAAACACTCATCGGCGAAAATCAATTTACAAGAAAATCAAGTTTTCGAAACACTCATTGGCAAAAACTGAAGAATATCAATTTTTCGAAACTCTCACCGGCGAAAACTAATGAATATCAAGTTTTCAAAACACTCATTGGCGAAAACTGATTAACGAGAAAATCACGTTTTCGAGACACTCATTGGCAAAAACTGATGAATATCAAGTTTACCAAACACTCGTCGGTGAAAACTGATTAACAAGCAACACAAGTTTTCGAAACACGCATTGGCGAAATTTGAAGAATATCAAGTTTCGGAAATACTCACTGGCGAAGCTGAAGAATATCATGTTTTCGAAACACTCATCGGCGAAAACTGATTAACAAGGAAATCAAGTTTTCGAAACACTCATTGGCGAGAACTGATGAATATCAAGTTTCCGAAATACTAATCGGCGAACACTAATGAATATCAAGATTTCGAAACACTCATCGACAAAAACTGATTAACAAGAAAATCAAGTTTTTGAAACACTCATTGGCGAAAATTGATGAATATCAAGTTTTCGAAACACTCACTAGCGAAAACTGATGAATATCAAGTTTTCAAAACACTCACCGGCAAAAACTGATGAATATCAAGTTTTCGAAACACTCATCGACGAAAATTGATTAACAAGAAAATCAAGTTTTCGAAACACTCATTGGCGAAAACTGATGAATATCAAGTTTTCGAAACACTCATCGGCGAAAACTGATGAATATCAAGTTTTCGAAACACTCATCGGCGAAAACTGATGAATATTAAGTTTTCAAAACACTCACCGGCGAAAAATTATAAACGACAAAATCATGTTTTCGAAACACTCAATGGCGAAAACTGAAGAATATCAAGTTTCCGAAACACTGACCGACGAAAACTGATTAACAAGAAAATCAAGTTTTCCAAACACTCGTTGGCGAAAACTGAAGAATATCAAGTTTTCGAAATGCTCACGGGCGAAAACTGATGAATATCAAGTTTTCGACACACTTATCATCGAAAACTGATTAACAAGAAAATCAAGTTTTCGAAACACACATTGGCGAAAACTGTAGAATATCAAGTTTTCGAAACACTCACCGACAAAAATTGATGAATATTAAGTTTTCGAAACACACATCGGCGAAAACTGATTAACGAGAAAATCAAGTTTTCGAAACACTCATTGGCGAAAACTGATGAATATCAAGTTTACGAAACACTTATCGACGAAAACTGATTAACAAGAAAATCAAGTTTTCGAAACACTCATTGGCAAAAACTGAAAATATCAAGTTTCAGAAACACTGGCGAAAACTGATGAATATCAAGTTTTCGAAACACTCATCGGCGAAAACAGATTAACAAGAAAATCAAGTTTTCAAAACACTAATTGGCGAAAACTGATGTATATCATGTTTCCGAAACACTAATCGGCGAAAAGTAATGAATATAAAGTTTTCGAACCATTCATCGGCGAAAATTGATTAACAAGAAAATCAAGTTTTCGAAACACTCATTGGCGAAAACAGATGAATATCAAGTTTCCGAAACACTAATCGGCGAAAACTAATGAATATCAAGTTTTCGAAACACTCATCGGCGAAAACTGATTAACAAGAAAATCAAGTTTTCGAAACACTCATTGGCGAAAACTGATGAATATCAAGTTTTTGAAACACTCACCGGCGGAAATTGATGAATATCAAGTTTCTGAAACACTAATCGACGAAAACTGATGAATATCAAGTTTTCGAAACACTCATCGGCGAAAACTGATTAACAAGAAAATCAGGTTTTTGAAATACTCATTGGAGAAAACTGATGAATATCAAGTTTTCGAAACAGTTACTAGCAAAAACATATTATCCAGAAAATCAAGTTTTCGAAACATTCTTCGGCGAAAACTAAAGAAAATCAAGTTTTTAAAACACTCTCCGGCGAAAACTAAAGAATATCAAGTTTTTGAAACACTCATCGGCGAAAACTAATTAACAAGAAAATCAATTTTTCAAAACACTCATTTGCGAAAACGGATGAATATCAAGTATTCGAAACACTCCCCAGCGAAGACTGATGAATATCAAGTTTTCGAAAAACCCACCGGCGAAAACTGATGAATATCAAGTTTTCGAAACACTCGTAGGCGAAAACTGATTAACAAGAAAATCAAGTTTTCGAAACACTCACCGGCGAAAACTGATTAACAAGTAAATCATGTTTTCGAAACACTCATTGGCTAAAGATTAAGAATATCAAGTTTCCTAAACACTCACCGGCGAAAATTGATGAATATCAAGTTTTCGAAACACTCATCTGCGAAAATTGATAAACAAGAAAATCAAGTTTTCGAAACACTCATTCGGAAAAACTGATGAATATCAAGTTTTCAAAACACTCACCGGCGAAAACTGATGAATATCAAGTTTTCGAAACACTCACCGGCGAAAACTGATGAATATCAAGTTTTCGAAACACTCGTCGACGACAACTGATTAACAAGAAAATCAAGTTTTCGAAACACTCATTGGCGAAAACTGGTGAATATTAAGTTTTCGAAATACTCACTGGCGAAAACTTATTAACGAAAAAATCATGTTTTCAAAAAACTAAATAGGGAAAATTGAAGAATATCAAGTTTCCGAAACACTCACCGGCGAAAGGTGAGGAATATCAAGTTTTTGAAACACTCATCGGCGAAAACTGATTAACAAGAAAATCAAGTTTTCAAAACATTCATGGGCGAAAACTGATGAATATCAAGTTTAGGAAACACTCATGGGCGAAAACTGATGAATATCAAGTTTTCGTAACACTCATTGGCGAAAACCGATTAACAAGAAAATCAATTTTTTGAAACACTCATTGGCGAAAACTGAAGAATATGAAGTCTTCGAAACACTCACCCGCGAAAACTGATTAATAAGAAAATCAAGTTTTCGAAACACTCAATGGCAAAAACTGAAGAATATCAAGTTTCCGAAGCACTCACCGGCGAAAACTGATGAATATCATGTTTTCGAAACACTCATCGGCGAAAACTGATTAACAAGAAAATCAAGTTTTCGAAACACTCATTCGCGAAAACTGATGAATGTCATGTTTTCGAAACATTCATCGGTGATAATTTATTAACAAGAAAATCATGTTTTCGAAACACTCATTGGCGAAAAATTAAAAATATCAAGTTTCCGAAACACTCACCGGCGAAAACTGATGAATATCAAGTTTTCGAAACACTCATCGGCGAAAACTGATTAACAAGAAAATCAAGTTTTCGAAACACTCATTGGCGAAAACTGATGAATATAAAGTTTCCGAAACACTCACCGCGAAAACTGATGAATATCAAGTTTTCTAAACACTCACCAGCGAAAACTGATGAATATTAAGTTTTCGACACACTCATCGGCGAAAACTGATTACCTAGAAAATCAAGTTTTCGAAACACTCATTGGCGAAAAACTGATGAATATTAAGTTTTCGAAACACTCACCAGTGAAAACTTATTAACGAGAAAAAAATGTTTTCGAAACACTCAATGGCAAAAACTGAAGAATATCAAGTTTCCGAAACACTCACCGGCGAAAACTGATGAATATCAAGTTTTTGGAACACTCATCGGCGAAAACTGATTAACAAGAAAATCAAGTTTTCGAAACACTCATGGGCGAAAATTAATGAATATCAAGTTTTCGAAACACTCATGGGCGAAAACTGATGAATATCAAGTTTTCGAAACACTCACCGGCGAAAACAGATTAACAAGAAAATCAAGTTTTCGAAATACTCATTGGCGAAAACTGAAGAATATCAAGTTTCCAAAACACTCACCGGCGAAAACAGATGAATATTATATTTTCGAAACACTCATCGGCGAAAACTGTTTAACAAGAAAATCAAGTTTTCGCAACATTCATTCGCGAAAACTGATGCATATCAAGTTTTTGAAACACTCACCGGCGAAAACTGATTAACATGTAAATCATGTTTTCGAAACACTCATTGGCGAAAAATTAAGAATATCAAGTTTCCGAAACACTCACCGGCGAAAACTGATGAATATCAAGTTTTCGAAACACTCAGCGGAGAAAACTGATTAACAAGAAAATCAAGTTTTCGAAACACTCGTTTCCGAAACCTGATGAATATCAAGTTTCCGAAACACTAATCGGCGAAAACTGATGAATATCAAGTTTTCGAAACACTCATCGGCGAAAACTGGTAAACAAGAAAATCAAGTTTCCGAAACACTCATTCGCGAAAACTGATGAATATCAAGTTTTCGAAACACTCACCGGCGAAAATTGATTAACAAGAAAATCATGTTTTCGAAACACTCATTGGCGAAAAATTAAGAATAACAAGTTTCCGAAACACTCACCGGGGAACACTTATGAATATAAAGTTTTCGAAACACTCATTCGCGAAAACTGATGAATATCAAGTTTTCGAAACACTCATCGGCGAAAATTGATTGACAAGAAAATCAAGTTTCCGAAACACTCACCGGCAAAAACTGATGGATATCAAGTTTTCTAAACACTCACCGGCGAAAATTGATGAATATTACGTTTTCGAAACACTCATCGGCGAAAACTGATTACCAAGAAAATCAAGTTTTCGAAACACTCATTGGCGAAAACTAATGAATATTAAGTTTTCGAAACACTCACCAGTGAAAACTTATTAACGAGAAAATTTTTTTTCGAAACACTCAATGGAAAAAACTAAAGAATATCAAGTTTCCGAAACACTCACCGGCGAAAACTGATGAATATTAAGTTTTTGAAACACTTATCGGCGAAAACTGATTAACAAGAAAATCAAGTTTTCGAAACACTCGTGGGCGAAAACTGATGAATATCAAGTTTTCGAAACACTCACCGGCGAAAACAGATTAACAAGAAAATCAAGTTTTTGAAACACTCACCGGTGAAAACTGATTAACAAGAAAATCATGTATTCGAAACACTCATTGGTGAAAAATTAAGAATATCATGTTTTCGAAACACTCACCGGCGAAAACTGATGAATATCAAGTTTTCGAAACACTCATCGGTGAAAACTGTTTAACAAGAAAATCAAGTTTTCGCAACATTCATTCGCGAAAACTGATGAATATCAAGTTTTTGAAACACTCACCGGCGAAAACTGATTAACATGTAAATCATGTTTTCGAAACACTCATTGGCGAAAAATTAAGAATATCAAGTTTCCGAAACACTCACCGGCGAAAACTGATGAATATCAGTTTTCGAAACACTCAGCGGCGAAACTGATTAACAAGAAAATCAAGTTTTCGAAACACGCTTTCCGAAACCTGATGATACAAGTTTCCGAAACACTAATCGGCGAAAACTGATGAA
>JAAIUW010000255.1:0-38901 GCA_014851425.1 Senna tora | reverse complement strand
TTCAAAAGTTGATATTCATCAGTTTTCGCTGATTAGTGTTTCGAAAACTTGATATTCATCAGTTTTCGCCAATGAGTGTTTCCAAAACTTGATCTTCTTGTTAATCAATTTTCGCCGATGAGTGTTTCGAAAACTTGGTATTCATCAGTTTTCGCCAATGAATGTTTCGAAAACTTAATTTTCTTGTTAATCAATTTTCGCCGATGAGTGTTTCGAAAACTTGATATTCATCAGTTTTCGCCAATGATGTTTCGAAAACTTGATCTTCTTGTTTATCAATTTTCGCCGATGAGTGTTTCGAAAACTTAATATTCATCAGTTTTCGCCCGAGTGTTTCGGAAACTTGATATTCATCAGTTTCTGCCAATGAGTGTTTCAAAAACTTTATTTTCTTGTTAATCTGTTTTTGCCGATGAGTGTTTCGAAAATTGATATTCATCAGTTTTCGCCGGTGAGTGTTTCGAGAACTTGATATTCATCAGTTTTTGCCAATGAGTAATTCGAAAACTTTATTTTCTTGTTAATAATTTTTCGCCGATGAGTGTTTTCAAAAGTTGATATTCATCAGTTTTCGCTGATTAGTGTTTCGGAAACTTGATATTCATCAATTTTCACAAATGAGTGTTTCGTAAACTTGATCTTCTTGTTAATCAGTTTTCGCCGATGAGTGTTTCGAAAACTGATATTCATCAGTTTTTGCCGATGAGTGTTTCTTAAACTTGATATTCTTCAGTTTTCGCCAATGAGTGTTTCGAAAACTTGAATTTCTTGTTAATCAGTTTTCGCCGATGAGTGTTTCGAAAACTTGATATTCATCAGTTTTCGCAAGTGAGTGTTTCGAACACTTGATTTTCTTGTTAATCATTTTCGCCGATGAGTGTTTCGAAAACTTGATATTCATCAGTTTTCGCTGGTGAGTGTTTCGGTAACTTAATATTCTTCAGTTTTCGCCAATGTGTGTTTCGAAAACTTGATTTTCTTTTTACTCGGTTTTCGCCGGTAAGTGTTTCGAAAACTTGATGTTCATCAGTTCTCGCAAGTGAGTGTTTCGAACACTTGATTTTCTTGTTAATCATTTTTCGCCGATGAGTGTTTCGAAAACTTGATATTCATCAGTGTTCACCGGTGAGTGTTTCGAAAACTTGATATTCCTCAGTTTTTGCCAATGAGTGTTTCGAAAACTTGATTTTCTTGTTAATCATGTTTCGCCGATGAGTGTTTCGAAAACTTAATATTCATCATATTTCGTCGGTGACTGTTTCAAAAACTTGATATTCATCAGTTTTCGCCAATGAGTGTTTTGAAAACTTAATTTTCTTGTTAATTAGTTTTCACCGATGAGTGTTTCGAAAAGTTGATATTCATCAGTTTTCGCCGGTGAGTGTTTTGAAACTTTATATTCATCAGATTTTGCCAATGAGTAATTCGAAAACTTTATTTTCTTGTTAAACACTTTTCGCCGATGAGTATTTTCAAAAGTTGATATTCATCAGTTTTCGATTATTAGTGTTTCGGAAACTTGATAATCATCAGTTTTCACCGATGTGTGTTTCGAAAACTTGATTTTCTTGTTAATCATTTTTTGCTGATTAGTGTTTCAAATACTTGATATTCATCAGTTTTCACCGGTGAGTGTTTCAGAAACTTGATATTCATCTGTTTTCGCCAATGAGTGTTTTGAAAACTTGATTTTCTTGTTAATCAGTTTTCGCCAATGAGTGTTTTGAAAACTTGATTTTCTGTTAATCAGTTTTCGCCAATGAGTGTTTCGAAAACTTGATATTCATTAGTTTCGCCGATGAGTGTTTCGGAAACATGATATTCATTAGTTTTCGCCGATGAGTGTTTCGAAAACTTGATATTCATCAGTTTTCGCCGGTGAGTGTTTCGAAAACTTGATATTCAACAGTTTTCGCCACTGAGTGTTTCGAAAACTTGATTTTCTTGTTAATCAGTTTTCGCTGGTGAGTGTTTCGAAAACTGATATTCATTAGAGTTCGCCGATTAGTGTTTCGGAAACTTGATATTCTTCAGTTTTCGCCAATGAGTGTTTCGAAAACTTGATTTTTTTGTTAATCATATTTCGCCGATGAGTGTTTCGAAAACTTGATATTCATTAGTTTTCGCCAATTAGTGTTTCGAAAACTTCATATTCATCAGTTTTCGTCAATGAATGTTTCGAAAACTTGATTTTCTTCTTAATCAGTTTTCGCCAACGAGTGTTTCGAAAACTTGATATTCATCAGTTTTCGCTGGTGAGTGTTTCAGAAGCTAGATTCTCATCAATTTTCGCCAAAGAGAGTGTCGAAAACTTGATTTTCTTGTTAATCAGTTTCTTCCGGTGAGTGTATCAAAAACTTGATATTCATCAGTTTTTGCCTATAGGTTTTTCGAAAACTTGATTTTCTTGTTTATCAGTTTTCGCCGATGAATTTTTCGAAAACTTGATATTCATCAGTTTTCCATGGTGAGTGTTTCGAAAACTTGATATTCATCAGTTTTCGCCAATGAGTGTTTCGAAACTTTGATTTTCTTGCTAATCAGTTTTTGCCGATGAGTGTTTCGAAACTTGATTTTCTTGTTAATCCGTTTTCGCCGATGATTGTTTCAAAAACTTGATCTTCATTAGTTTTTCGCCCATTTGTGTTTCGGAAACTTGATATTCATCGGTTTTCGCCAATGAGTTTTCGAAAACTTTCTTGTTTATCAATTTTCGCCGATGAGTGTTTCGAAAACTTGATATTCATCAGTTTTCGCCGGTGAGTATTTCGAAAACTTTATATTAATCTGTTTTCGCGAATGAGTGTTTCGAAAACTTGATTTTCTTGTTAATCACTTTTCGCCGGTGAGTGTTTCGAAAACTTTATATTAATTTGTTTTCGCCAATGAGTGTTTCGAAAACTTGATTTTCTTGTTAATCATTTCACCGGTGAGTGTTTCGAAAACTTGATATTCATCAGTTTTCGCCAATCAGTGTTTCAAAAACTTGATTTTCTTGTTCATCAGTTTTCGCCGATGAGTGTTTCGAACACTTGATATTCATCAGTTTTCGCAAATGAGTGTTTCAAAAACTTGATTTTCTTGTTAATCAGTTTTCGCCTATGAGTGTTTCGTAAACTTGATATTCATGTTAATCAGTTTTTGCCGATGAGTGTTTCAAAAACTTGATATTCATCAGTTTTCGCCAATGAGTGTTTCGAAAACTTGATTTTCTTGTTTATCAGTTTTCGCCGATGAGTGTTTCTGAAACTTGATATTCTTCAGTTTTCGCCAATGAGTGTTTCGAAAACTGGATTTTCTTGCTCATCAGTTTCCGCCGATGAGTGTTTCAAAAACTTGATTTTCTTGTTAATCCGTTTTCGCCGATGAGTGTTTCAAAAACTTGATATTTATTAGTTTTCGCCGATTAGTGTTTCAAACTTGATATTCAACAGTTTTCGCCAATGAGTGTTTCGAAAACTTGATTTTCTTGTTAATCAGTTTTTGCCGATGAATGTTTCAAAGACTTGATATTCATCAGTTTTTGTCGGTGAGTGTTTCGAAAACTTGATATTCATCATTGTCGCCTATTAGTGTTTCAAAAACTTGATTTAGTTGTTAGTCAGTTTTCGTCGGTGAGAGTTTCGAAAACATGATATTCATCAGTTTTCGTGAATGAGTGTTTCGGAAACTTAATATTCATCAGTTCTCGCCAATGAGTGTTTCGAAAAGTTGATTTTCTTGTTTTTCAATTTTCGTCTATGAGTGTTTCGAAAACTTGATATTCATCAGTTTTCTTCGATTAGTGTCTCGGAAACTTAATATTCATCAGTTTTCGCCAATGAGTGTTTCGAAAACTTGATTTTCTTGTTTATGAGTTTTCGTCGATGAGTGTTTCGAAAACTTGATATTCATCAATTTTCGTCGATTAGTGTTTCGGAAACTTGATATTCATTGTTTTCGCCAATGAGTGTTTCGAAAACTTGATATTCATCAGTTTTCTCCAGTGAATGTTTCGAAACCTTGATATTCATCAGTTTTTGCCATCGAGTGTTTCGAAAACTTGATTTTCTTGTTAATCAGGTTTTGCCGATGAGTGTTTCTAAAACTTGATATTCATCCGCTTTCGCCGATTAGTGTTTCGGAAACTTGATATTCATCAGTTTTCGCCAATGAGTGTTTCGAAAACTTGATTTTCTTGTTAATCAGTTTTCGCTGATGAGTGTTTCTAAAACTGGATATTCATCAGCTTTCGCCGATTAGTGTTTTGAAAACTTGATATTCATCAGTTTTCGCCAATGAGTGTTTCGAAAACTTGATTTTCTTGTTTATCAGTTTTTGCGATGAGTGGTTCGAAAACTTGATATTCATCAGTTTTCGCCGATTAGTGTTTCGAAAACTTGATATTCCTCAGTTTTCGCCGATTAGTGTTTCGGAAACTTGATATTCGTAAATTTTCGCCAATGAATGTTTCGAAAACTTGATTTCTTGTTTATGAGTTTTCGTCGATGAGTGTTTCGAAAACTTGATATTCATCAGTTTTCGCCGATTAGTTTTCGGAAACTTCATATTCATCTGTTTTCGCCAATGAGTGTTTCAAAACTTGATATTCATCAGTTTCTCCATGAATGTTTCGAAACTAGATATTCATCAATTTTTGCCAATGAGTGTTTCGAAAACTTGATTTTCTTCTTAATCAGTTTTTGCCGATGTGTGTTTCGAAAACTTTATATTCATCAATTTTCGCCGATTAGTGTTTCGGAAACTTGATATTCTTCAATTTTCGCCGATGAGTGTTTCGAATACTTGATATTCATCAGTTTTCGCCGACTAGTGTTTCTAAATCTTGATATTCATCAGTTTTCGCGAATGAGTATTTCGAAAATTTGATTTTCTTGTTAATCAGTTTTCTCCGATGAGTGTTACGAAAACTAGATATTCATCAGTTTTTGCCAGTGATTGTTTCAGAAACTTGATACTCATCAGTTTTCACCAATGAGTGTTTCGAAAATTTGATTTTCTTGTTAATCAGTTTTCGCCGATGAGTGTTTCGAAAACTTGATATTCATCAGTTTTCGCCGGTGAGTGTTTCGAAACCTTGATATTCATTAGTTTTCGGCAATGAGTGTTCGAAAACTTGATTTTCTTTTTAATCAGTTTTCGCAGATGAGTGTTTCGAAACTTGTATTCATCAGTTTTCGTCGGTGAGTGTTTCGAAAAGTTGATATTCATCAATTTTCGCGAATGAATCTATCGAAAACTTGATTTCTTATTAATCAGTTTCCGCCGATGAGTGTTTCGAAAACTTGAATTTCATCAGTTTTCGCCAATGAGTGTTTCGAAAACTAGATTATCTTTTAATCAGTTTTCGCCGATAAGTGTTTCGAAACTGGATATTCATCAGTTTTCGTCGGTGAGTGTTTCGAAAACTCGATATTCATCAGTTTTTGCCAATAAATGTTTCGAAAACTTGATTTGTTTTGTTAATCAATTTTCGCCGATGAGTGTTTTGAAAACTTGATATTCATTAGTTTTCGCCTATCAGTGTTTCGAAAACTTGATATTCATCAATTTTCACAATTAAGTCTTCCGAAAAATTGATTTTCTTGTTAATCAATTTTTGCCGATGAGAGTTTCGAAAACATGATATTTATCAGATTTTGCCAGTGAGTGTTTCGAAAAGTTAATATTCATCAGTTTTCGCCAATGAGTCTTTTGAAAACTTGATTTCTTGTTAATCAGATTTCCGCCGATGAGTGTTTCGAAAACTTGATATTCATCAGTTTTCGCAAATGAGTGTTTCGAAAACTTGATTTTCTTGTTAATCAGTTTTCGCCAATAGTGCTTCGAAAACTTGATATTCATCAGTTTTCGCCAATGAGTGTTTCGAAAACTTGATTTTCTTTTTGAATCAATTTTCGCCGATGAGTGTTTTAAAAACTTGATATTCATCAGTTTTCGCCGGTGAGTGTTTCGAAAACTTGATATTCATAAGTTTTCGTCAATGAGTGTATCGAAAACTAGATTTTCTTGTTAATCGGTTTTCGTCGATGAGTGTTTCGAAAACTTGATATTGATCAGTTTTCGTTGGTGAGTGTTTCGAAAACTTGATATTCATCAGTTTTCGCCGATGAGTGTTTCGAAAGCTTGATATTCTTTAGTTTTGCCGTTAGTGTTTCGGAAACCTGATATTCATCAGTTTTCGCCAATGAGTGTTTCGAAAACTTGATTTTCTTGTTAATCAGTTTTCGCCGATGAGTGTGATAAGTCCCTATTTTATATAATATTTTCTATCGTATTTTAGGGTTCTTATTATATTTATTGGACTTAATTGCATCAATTATGATAAATTTGGTTAAAGAGTATTTACATGAAAATAATATTAAAAAGGGTTAAATTGTTATTTTTTTATTGCTTTTTAATTAAAAATTTTGGGATAAATTATTTTAGATTGGGCTTAATTTTATTTTGTAGGATATCTTAAAATTTTGGAGGAGCAAAAATTGTACAATCTAAGATCAAGACCAATTAATTTCAAGAAGCCCAAGATTCAAGGCCCAAATTGCAGCACCCAATATTCAAGTCAAATACTCAAAATCCATGACCCATCCCACATCAATTCAAGCCACCATAAAAAATAAACACAAATCCCTAATTTGAGAGAGGGGGCATCGGCTACAGAGGAGAAAGGGGGAATCACGCCATTATCATGATCTCTTCCTCTCCTCACTTCATCTATTCCATTCCCACACGCCACTCCACCACCATATTCTTCCATCCATCACCAATACACCATCTTAATCACTCAATCAACATGATTTCACCATTTTCATCATCATCATCTATTTCAACATCTCATCACAGTATCTAGCAATATTGTGGAAGTGATGGAGTTCTTCATTTCTCTCTTCATGTGTGGCTAGTTTCCTTGCTTCTTGGAGATGGAGATTAGGGCTTGAGTTCCCATTCTACAAAGGGGAGTTATTTTATCTCAATACCTAATTTTAAATTGTATATTTGATTCCCTAGGTTTAGGATTTATCTTTATACAATTTAGAATTTTAGATTTTTGGGTACATTATCTATGTGTATTGGGTGATTATGATTTAGATTGATTTTGGCAACTTGATGATTGTATAGAAATATTACCTTTACAATGCAATTAGAAAGTATTTTCTATCATGTTCATGACTAGAGGGTATAATCTTATATGCTTGTTTTTGATTGTCTTGGTTGAGCAATTTTTAGTAGAGGAACAAGTTGCTTTTTTCTAATTTTAATCATACACTAAGTGATTTTTAATTGTGTCTTTTGGAGTAATTGCTAGCTATGGTAGTAGGAGTAATTACTAAGAAAGAACACGAGACTCAAGTGGTACCTTGAGGTTTTACTTTAAGACTTAGTGAAATATTAATTCCCTATTAATTTGAACTATGATAGCTATAATTCCATTCCCAAGGACATTTTTAATATTAATTCCAACCTCTTTTTAATTAGCCTTTTCAAGAAAAATACCAAAAATAGTAATTTAGGTTCTCTTTATTTACATTTAAGTTTACATTTATTGCTTTTCTCATTTAGTGGATATCTTAAAAACCCAATACTTCACTTTAGTTTGTTAATTACATGTTTTTGATACTTAGTGTAGCCTAGGATCTTAGATAAAGGTTCCTTGAGCGAATACGATCCGAGTTACGCTGCTATATTGCATTCTCATTTAGTCTTGTTTAAAGCATATTAATATATAGTTTGCATTTTTTTTCTATTTTAAATTTTCCCTTTGTTTATTAAAAAAAAACCAAAATCAACAATTATTATTATTATTATTATTATTTCTCTTATTACTTTGTTTTATTTATTTTTAGTGCATAGCTCATACTTTAGGGTGTAGCTCATACTTTACACTTTTCAAGTGTATAGATCTTTTGGACTCTTTGGGAATATCTTTGTTCATTATTAAGGTTCACTGAATTTCCATTGTTGCTTTTGATTGTTATTCTGACTGTGTATGAACCAAAGTCCTGAAATTTTACCATTTGATCCAGAAATTGAAAGGACTTTGAGGAAGTTAAGGAAAGAAAAAAGTCAAGAGGCATTATTAGCAATAGTGTAATTCAAGAAACTAGTGTATCTAGTGAGTCCGGTGTGTCTAGTGATTCTGAATCTAGTTTAGAATTTTATATTGATTTACCTTTCACTATGGATGATCAAGATATACCTAGGGATCAAATGAACGAAATGACAATGGGAACAATAGGGAAAGAGAAGATGAAAATAATGGGCAAAATGTGAGAAGAAGCATTAGGGAAACACAACTTCTGATGTTAATTTTAATCCTATTAATGCTGCTTGTCCTAATCTTGATGTGAATTTTGAATTGAAAGGTCCTCTTGTTAATGCTTTACCAAAATTTTGTGGCTTGGCAGGTGAGGACCCTTATAATCATTTGAACTCCTTGTACATGGTATGTGCAAGCATGAAGCCCGTCGGAGCCAGCACAGATGATGTTCAATGGATGGTCTTTCATCTATCTCTTGAAGGAAAAGCCAAGGATTGGTACATGAGACTTCCTCGTCATGTGGCAAATGCATACAACTCATGGGCAAATTTGAAGAGGGCTTTCTTAGAAAAGTACTTCCCTGCATCCAGAACTTCTGCAGTTAGAAAAGAAATTTATTCAATAACACAGATGGATCAAGAGACATTTTATGAGTATTGGAATAGGTTTCAAGATTTGCTATCAAAGTGTCCTCATCATCAAATCCCAGAGGAACAATTGGTCCAATACTTCTATGATGGACTCTTGAATCATGATAAGAGTGTACTTGATGCTGCATCTGGAGGTTCTTTGATTGACAAAACAGCTCAAGAAGCATGGGTGTTGATTGAGAAGATGGCTGCAAATAGCCAACAATATAGTTGTCGGGACACAAGATCTGTGAGTGCATTGAGTGGTTCTTCAAGCCAATCAAGAGAAATTAGCTCTCTTTCCTCACAAGTGGAGACATTAACTGCTCAAATGTCCAAGATGTCTGCTCAGTTGAACAACTTGAATGTGCAACATCCAACTTCTCAAGCAATTGTGGCCCCAAGTTGTGAATTTTGTGCTTCAGTTATGCATATCTCTAGTGTTTGTCCACACCGATTTGAAGAAGTGTCAGCTATGTATCAAGGAAATCCCAACACATCTCAAACATGGGACCCTTACTCCAATACATATAAAGAAGGGTGGAGATACAATCCCAAGATCAGTTAGAGAGATGGAGACAATAGAGGCCAAAATAGATTTCAGCAGCGTGGTGGGGCAGGAACTTCTCAAGACAATTCTCTTTCTGTTCCCAAAAATGATGAGACCAACCAGTTGTTGAAAGGATTGATGACTCAGATGAGTCAAATGGGTAATATGATAAAAGATGATAAAGCAGCTACTAATTCTCAGCTCTCCACTATTTGTAAAGAGTTGGAGGAACTACGTGTGAAGAATAACAACCTCACTTCTTTTGTCACTCAACTGTCCAACAATATGAGTGAGCAGCAAGCAAAGAGTAGTGGTTCAATACCCTCCAACACGGTCATCAACCCTAAATCATTGAATGCCATCACTCTTAGAAGTGGCAAAAAGGTGAAGTTTCCTGGTGAAGATGATGACCAAGCTGAAGTTGTAGGAGATGCATCATTTTCCTAACACATTGAAGGAATCAGAGAGTTTGAAAGAAAAGGAGCTGCTTGTCAAAAAGAATCCCACACTGGCCCAACAAGAGTCAGAGTTGCAAAGTAAGGATAACACTCATCCTCATGAAGAAGCAGAGCATTCTTCAGAGTTTCATGCAGGTTCTGCAAAGTCCAATGGAAGCAAACAACCTGAACAAGGGAAAGCAGATGAGCAAGGAGCCTCAAAGCATAAAGGTAAGGAGGTATTATTCAAGATATCCCTTTTCCTCACTCTTATCTTTCAAGCAAGAAAATGCATGATGATAAGCAAGATAAAGAGATCTTAGAATTGTTTAGCAAACTTGAGGTCAATATTCCTTTGTTAGAACTAATAAAAAGGTGCCTAAATATGCTAAATTTCTTAAGGACCTTTGCACACATAAAAGAAAATTTAGGCCTAATGAAAGAGTGCAGATTAGTTCTAATGTGTCAGCCTTGTTCAAACCTCAAATTCCTATAAAATGCCAAGACCCTGGATCTTTCACTATCCCTTGCACCATAGGTAAGGCAACCATAAATAGAGCTTTGTTAGATCTAGGGGCTGCTATAAATGTCATGCCTAAGTCCATGTATGCATCACTAGGTATAAAAACTCTTAAGCCCACTAGTGTAGTGTTGCAATTAGCTGATAGGACTATAAGGCACCCTCACGGCATTTTAGAGGACATACTTGTTAAAGTAAAGGATTTTATTCCCTGCTGATTTTTATGTACTTGATGACTAATGAAGTATCACATGATACTACATTGATTCTTGGTAGGCCTTTCTTGAGGACTGCTAATACTATGATTAGCATGAAAGAAGGTGTCATCACTATGGAGGTAGGGGACCAGAAAATTTATTTTAACATGTATGAGGCTATGAAACATCCTTATGAAGATTATTCTTTATTGGGTGTCAATGCCATTGATTGTATCATTGATGAGGCTAGAGATGAACATGAATTGAATGTGCATGCTAACATTGATTTGCATGATCTTGATATATATGGATTTGATGAGTCTTCTTCTTCTTTTTTCTTCACCTTCTTCTTTTTGTTCTTGTGGAGATGACGTGACATGCATTATTTGTCAAGAAATTAATTGCTGTCTTTCCACTCCACAAGATTTTACTTTTTCTTCTTTAGCAAGTGATGATAGTTCCGAGAAAGGTTTGCTTTGTGATTGTGCAGATATTCAAGCTTTGATGGAAGCTAAATTGGTGGTTGGAAGTGACTCTTTGAGTACACAAGAAGATGAAAGTGACCACATTCTAGCCACTTCACTTTCTCTTGCGCTTCAAGAAGATCAAAAGCAGCCTAAACTTGAAAATGAGAAGCCACTTGCTAATTTTTCTAAATCTGTTTTTTTCCTCAAACCTTGAGATACTTACATGATCTTATTTGTTGTGATACAGGTGCGAAGGAGAACCCCAAGCATGTTGCTGCCATAGATCAACCTAGAGTTGATTCAACACTTGGGAAGACCAAAGAGCAAGTTGTTGCACCACAGGAGTTAAATCAGTGCACCCAAGCTGAAACTAAAAAAGGGAGTACTCTTTGCTCCTTAGAACTCACTCATTTAATTCCTTCTAATGTTCAACCTCCTGACCTTGAATTGAAACCTTTGCCCTCTAATCTAAAGTATGTTTTTCTAGAAAGTAATGAGAAACTTCCTGTGATCATTTCTAATGCATTGTCTTTAGATGAAGAGGATAGGTTAGTTGGTGTGCTCAAAAAGCACATAGGAGCTATAGGTTGGACATTAGCTGATATACCAGGGATTAATCCATCTATTTGTACCCATAGGATACTGCTTAATGAGGAGTCTAAGCCTGTTAGACAACCTCAGAGGAGATTGAACCCACTTATTCTAGATGTTGTGAAAAAAGAGGTCACTAAACTCCTTAGTGCTGGAATTATATATCCTATATCAGATAGTGAGTGGGTTAGTCCAGTCCAAGTAGTTCCTAAGAAGAGTGGTATCACTGTGGTTAAAAATGAACAAATGAATTGATTCCAACTAGGGTACAAAATGCTTG
Source organism: Senna tora (assembly GCA_014851425.1). NCBI lineage: Eukaryota > Viridiplantae > Streptophyta > Magnoliopsida > Fabales > Fabaceae > Senna > Senna tora. The sequence continues at coordinate 27,192 of JAAIUW010000255.1, read as the reverse complement.
GAGAGTTTGCATTGATTATAGGAAACTGAATGCATCCACTAGAAAAGACCACTTTCCCCTTCCCTTTATTGACCAAATGTTAGAAAGACTTGCAGGGAAGTCCCATTATTGTTTTCTTGATGGTTTTTCAGGATACTTTCAGATTCCTATAGCTCCAGAGGATCAAGAAAAGACCACTTTTACTTGCCCCTTTGGTACATTTGCATATAGGAGAATGCCTTTCGGTTTGTGTAATGCTCCTGGTACATTTCAGCGTTGTATGATGTCTATTTTTTCTGATTTCTTGAACAATGCATGGATGTATTTATGGATGATTTTACAGTTTATGGAGAATCATTTGATGCATGTTTAGACAGCTTAGATAAAATCCTTGCTAGGTGTTCTGAAAAAGGTCTTGTGCTAAATTATGAAAAGTGCCATTTTATGGTTGATCAAGGAATTGTTTTAGGCCATTTAATATCTAGCAATGGATTGAGGTTGACAAAGCTAAAATTGAAATAATATCTTCTTTGCCATATCCCACTACACTTAAAGAGCTTAGATCTTTCTTGGGGCATGCTGGCTTTTATAGAAGATTTATCAAGAATTTTAGTAAAATAGCTTTGCCATTATCTCATTTGCTGCAAAAAGATGTGGAATTTGTTTTTGATGATAGTTGTAAGCATGCATTTAATGAACTCAAGCAAAGGCTCATATCTCCTCCTATTCTGACTTCTCCCAATTGGGACTTACCATTTGAGCTTTCATGTGATGCTTCTAATAGTGCAGTAGGAGCTATGCTTGGTCAAAGGGATGGTAAGATTTAAGGTTATTGCTTATGCCTCCAAAACTTTGGATGCCGCCCAAGTGAACTACACAACCACTGAAAAGGAGTTATTTGCCATTATTTTTGCTTTAGATAAGTTCAGACCATATTTGATTAACTCCAAGGTTGTTATTTTCACAGATCATGCTGCAGTTAAATATCTTTTCAAGAAGCCCCAGTCCAAACCAAGGCTATTGAGATGGATGCTACTTATACAAGAGTTTGATGTTGAGATCAAGGATAGAGCTGGAGCAGAGAACCTTGTAGCTGATCACTTAAGTAGACTTCCAGATCAATCAAAGGGAGTAGATGATTCTGATTTTATTTGTGATAATTTTCCTGATGCTACTCTCTTTGCTTTAGCTATTAAAGAGCCATGGTTTGCAAACTAGTCAATTACTTGGTCACAAATTTGATTCCACATTCTTGTCTCATTTTCAGGTGCAGAAGCTAAAGAGAGAAGCTCAACACTATGTATGGGATGCTCCCATTTGGAGGATGTGCAGTGACCAAGTGATCAGAAAATGTGTTCCAGAAGAAGAATTTCAGTCCATACTCTCAGCTTGCCATTCTATGGTTTGTGGTGGACACTTTAGTGCTAGGAAAACCTCTAGGAAAGTTTTAGATGCTGGTTTTTATTGGCCCTCCTTGTTTAATGATGCCTATAACTTCTGTAAAGCTTGTGATAAGTGTCAAAGGTTTGGGGGGTTGAGTAAAAGGCATGAGATGCCACAACAGCCGATGTTTTTGTGAGGTTTTTGATGTTTGGGGAATAGACTTTATGGGTCCCTTTCCACCCTCTTTTGGTTTTAATTATATCCTTCTTGCAGTAGATTATCTATCTAGATGGGTAGAAGCTATTCCTACACGTAAGGATGATGCCACTACGGTTTCCAAATTTCTTAAGTCTCATATCTTTTGTAGATTTGGAATACCTCGGGCTATAGTAAGTGATCGAGGAACCCATTTTTGCAATAGGATTCTTGATAGCCTATTTGCTAAATTGGGGGTTACCCACAAAGTTTCCACTGCCTATCACCCACAAACCAATGGTCAAGCTGAGGTGTCAAATAGAGAGATCAAGCACATCTTGGAGAAAATTGTAAAACCTTCCAGGAAAGACTGGAGCTTAAGACTGGAAGAAGCTTTATGGGCCTATAGGACTGCATTCAAGACCCCCATAGGAATGTCACCTTATCGCATCATTATGGCAAATCTTGCCACATTCCTGTGGAGCTTGAACACAAAGCCTATTGGGCAGTTAAAGCTTGCAATATGGATATGGAATCCTCGGGCTTAGAAAGGAAGTTGCAACTGCAAGAGTTGGAAGAGAAGACTAGATGCATATGAAAATTCTCGTCTCTACAAAGAAAAGACAAGAATGTTGCATGATCAGGGCATTATGAGAAAAAGTTTTCAAGTTGGTGACAAGGTGTTACTATTTAGAGCTCGATTCAAATTCAAGCATGGTAAGCTCAACTCTAAGTGGGATGGCCCTTACAAAGTCACCAAAGTTCACAAGTTTGGCATGATAGAGCTCATTGATGAAGCAACTGGACAAACTCTCAAAGTCAATGGGCATCTCTTAAAGATATACCATGAGAATTTCAAGCCTCCTTAAATCTCAGGTTGTCTTTTTCCTTCCCTTATCTATATACATATTTTGAGCTTTAATGCATAAGATAAGTGTGGGGGAAAACCATTCTAGTATTTTAGGACTTTAGGTAGTTAGTTTAGTTAGTTTAATTCTCCCCTTTGTTGATGTACTCCTTGCTCACCACTTTTGTTTTGTTGAATTTTGTTGCATTGGGGACAATGCAATAATTCAAGTGTGGGGGAAGGGATTGGGTTGTGAATATTTTGCTGCATGTGCTTTTAGGTGATTTAGTGGTCAAATTTGGAAAAATTTGAAAATTTTTCAAAAGAAGTGAACCCACATTGAATTTTTGCATCTCTTTGCCTTGAAAGTGCACTTTTCTAGTTTACATTAAACTTGTTGAGAGCTATACATGTTCTAAGTTGATTGTAATTGTTTGATTGATTATTATTTTTGGTGTTTGTATTTGGAATAGATGAATTGTTGTATTGTGATTGGTCTAGTTTTCAACTGAATGATGTGAATGAACTTATGAGAAATAACCTTTGTTGGAAGGATTCTTGAGCCTATCTTTCATTTTTCTCATTGAGTGTTGTCCACCTACTTTAATGAATCTCTAGAACTTGTTTGAATTCTTTTTCAAAATCACATTTGCATTTAGATGATTGAAGATGAAAGGGGCATTCATTTCTCATAGCCATTTACCCAAACACTCACCATTACTAATTAATCCATTGTCAACCCCCTTTGAGCCATTCACTTTCCTAAATCCATATATTTTAACAAGCTAAGCATGGTCATTTCATTGAATTTCTCATAGCACCTTATTTTGTGAAGCTTGGTTTACCAATATTGTTATTTACATGAAATGGAGTGTCATACCCAAAAAAAAAGCAAAAAGAAAGAAGCAAAATCAAAAGAAAAAGAAAAAATAATAAAAAAATAGTGAAAAGAAAAAAAAAGAATGAAAAGGAACACATCCATTGGATTTTTATGGTTACCAAGCATGTTATATGTATTTAATGTATTAAATTAGTGCTATTTTTAATTCTCTCTCTCAACTCTTTTTGCATGCTTAAAGCTTGTTTTAGTTTCTTTGTCCATTCCATTTGGCCATTTTCCATCATTACAACCCTTTTAAGTCCCCTTGATTCATGAGTCTAGTTGCTACTTAGTGGTGGAGAAAATAGAATTTTTACAAGCTTATGGTAGATCTTAGTTTAGGTGGATTTGAGCGAAAGGACCCATATTTGTGAGATGAGAGAAACACTTTGATCCTTGAGTGTTCTCTTTTGTTCATCCCATCAATTCAATTGTCTACTTGGGTTAATCTTTTGCATTAGTTCATTCTATAACTATGCTAGCTTGAGGATAAAATTGATTGAGTTGTTGCATTCTTGTTTCAGAACATTTTAGTCTCTCATTTATTTTAATGTCATTCTTAGATTGTTTGCACTTGCTTGTTTTTGCCCAGGAGTGCAAAAGTTCAAGTGTGGGGGAATTTGATAAGTCCCTATTTTATAATATTTTCTATCTTATTTTAGGGTTCTTATTATATTTTATTGGGCTTAATTGCATCAATTATGATAAATTTGGTTAAAGAGTAATTACATGAAAATAATATTAAAAGGGTTAAATTGTTATATTTTTTTGTGATTGCTTTTTAATTAAAATTTTGGGATAAATTATTTTAGGTTGGGCTTAATTTTATTTTGTAGGATATCTTAAAATTTTGGAGGAGCAAAAATTGTACAATCTAAGATCCAAGACCAATTAATTTCAAGAAGCCCAAGATTCAAGGCCCAAATTACAGCACCCAATATTCAAGTCAAATACCCAAAATCCATGACCCATCCCACCTCAATTCAAGCCACCATAAAAAATAAACACAAATCCCTAATTTGAGAGAGGGGGCGTCGGCTACAGAGGAGAAAGGGGGAATCACGCCATTATCATTATCTCTTCCTCTCCTCACTTCATCTATTCCATTCCCACACGCCACTCCACCACCATATTCTTCCATCCATCACCAATACACCATCTTAATCACTCAATCATCATCATTTCACCATTTTCATCATCATCATCTATTTCAGCATCTCATCACAGCATCTAGCAATATTGTGGAAGTGATGGAGTTCTTCATTTCTCTCTTCATGTGTGGTTAGTTTCCTTGCTTCTTGGAGATGGAGATTAGGGCTTGAGTTCCCATTCTACAAAGGGGAGTTATTTTCTCAATACCTGATTTTAAATTGTATATTTGATTCCCTAGGTTTAGGATTTATCTTTATACAATTTAGAATTTTAGATTTTTGGGTACATTATCTATGTGTATTGGGTGATTATGATTTAGATTGACTTTGGCAACTTGATGATTGTATAGAAATATTACCTTTACAATGCAATTAGAAAGTATTTTCTATCATGTTCATGACTAGAGGATATAATCTTATATGCTTGTGTTTGATTGTCTTGGTTGAGCAATTTTTAGTAGAGGAACAAGTTGCTTTTGTCTAATTTTAATCATACACTAAGTGATTTTTAATTGTGTGTTTTGAAGTAATTGCTAGCTATGGTAGTAGGAGTAATTACTAAGAAAGAACACGAGACTCAAGTGGTACCTTGAGGTTTTACTTTAAGACTTAGTGAAATATTAATTCCCATATTAATTTGAACTATGATAGCTATAATTCCATTCCCAAGGACATTTTTAATATTAATTCCAACCTCTTTTTAATTAGCCTTTTCAAGAAAAATACCAAAAATAGTAATTTAGGTTCTCTTTATTTACATTTAAGTTTACGTTTATTGCTTTTCTCATTTAGTGGATAGCTTAAAAACCCAACACTTCACATTAGTTTGTTAATTACATGTTTTTGATACTTAGTGTAGCCTATGATCTTAGATAAAGGTTCCTTGAGCGAATACGATCCGAGTTACGCTGCTATATTGCATTCTAATTCGGTTAATTTGGTCAACCTTGCGACGGGTGCGATCAGAGTGTTTCGAAAACTTGATATCATCAATTTTCGCCAGTGAGTGTTTCGAAAACTTGATATTCAAAAGTTTTCGCCAATGAGTGTATCGAAAACTTGATTTTCTTGTTAATCAGTTTTCGCCGATGAGTGTTTCGAAAACTTGATATTCATCAGTTTTTGCCCGTGAGTGTTTCGAAAACTTGATATTCATCAGTTTTCGCCAATGAGTAATTGGAAAACTTGATTTTCTTGTTAATCGTTTTCCGCCGATGAGTGTTTCGAAAAGTTGATATTCATCAGTTTTCGTTGATTTTGTTTGAAACTGATATTCATTAGTTTTCGCCAATGAGTGTTTCGAAACTATGTTCTTGTTAATCAGTTTTTGCCGCGAGTGTTTCGAAAACTTGATTTTTCTTGTTTATCAGTTTTCGTCGATGAGTGTTCGAAAACTTTGATATTCATCAGTTTTCCCCGATTAGTGTTTCGGAAACTTGATATTCATCTGTTTTCGCCAATGAGTGTTTTGAAAACTTGATACTCATCAGTTTTCTCCAGTGAATGTTTCGAAAAACTTGATATTCTTCAGTTTTTGCCATCGAGTATTTCGAAAACTGGATTTCCTTGTTAATCAGTTTTCGCTGATGAGTGTTTCTAAAACTGGATATTCTCAGCTTTCGCCGATTAGTGTTTTGAAAACTTGAAATTCATCAGTTTTTCGCCAATGAGTGTTTCGAAAACTTCATTTTCTTGTTAATCAGTTTTCGCCAATGAGTGTTCGAAAACTTGATATTCATCAGTTTTCACTGGTGTGCGTTTGAGAAACTTGATATTCATCAGATTTCGCCAACGAGTCTTTTGAAAACTTGATTTTCTAGTTAATCCGTTTTCGCCGATTAGTTTTTTGGAAACTTGATATTCATCAGTTTTCGTCGGTGAGTGTTTCGGAAACTTGATATTCTTTAGTTTTCGCCAATGAGTGTTTCGAAAAACTTGATTTTCTTGTTAATCAGGTTTTCGCCGATGAGTGTTTCGAAAACTTGATATCATCAATTTTCGCCGGTGAGTGATTCGAAAACTTGATATTCATCAGTTTTCGGCAATGAGTGTTTCGAAAACTTGATTTTCTTGTTAATCAGTTTTCGCAGGTGAGTGTTTCGAAAAGTTGATATTCATCAGTTTTCACCAGTGAGTGTTTCAAAAAGTTGATATTCATCAATTTTTGCGAATGAATCTTTCGAAAAATTGATTTTCTTATTAATCAGTTTCCGCCGATGAGTGCTTCGAAAACTTGATATTCATCAGTTTTCGCCAATCAGTCTTTCGAAAACTTGATTTTCTTGTTAATCAGTTTTCGCCGATAAGTGTTTTGAAAACTTGATATTCATCAGTTTTCGTCAGTGAGTGTTTCAAAAACTCGATATTCATCAGTTTTCGCCAATGAATGTTTCAAAACTTGATTTTTTTGTTAATCAAATTTCGCCGATGAGTGTTTCGAAAATTTGTTATTCATCTGTTTTCGATGATTAGTATTTCGGAAACTTGATATTCATCAGTTTTCGCAATTGAATCTTTCAATAACTTGATTTTCTGTTAATAAGTTTTCGCCGATGTGTATTTTGAAAAATTGATATTCATCAGTTTTTTGCCGGTGAGTGTTTCGAAAAGTTGATATTCATCAGTTTTTGCCAATGAGTCTTTCGAAAGCTTGATTTTCTTGTTAAACAGTTTCCGCCGATGAGTGTTTCGAAAACTGATTTTCTTGTTAATCAGTTTTCGCCAATAAGTGCTTCGAAAACTTGATATTCATCAGTTTTCAGCAATGAGTGTTTCGAAAACTTGATTTTCTTTTTGAATCAATTTTCGCCGATGAGTGTTTCAAAACATGATATTCATCAGTTTTCGCCGGTGAGTGTTTCGAAAACTTGATATTCATAAGTTTTCGCCAATGAGTGTATCGAAAACTAGATTTTCTTGTTAATCGGTTTTCGCCGATGAGTGTTTCGAAAACTTGATATTCTTTAGTTTTCGCCGTTAGTGTTTCGGAAACCTGATATTCATCAGTTTTCGCCAATGAGTGTTTCGAAAACTTGATTTTCTTGTTAATCAGTTTTCGCCAATGAGTGTTTCGAAAACTTGATATTCATCAATTTTTGCCGGTGAGTGTTTCGAAAACTTGATATTCATAAGTGTTCGCCACAATGAGTGTATCGAAAACTTGATTTTCTTGTTAATCAGTTTTCGCCGATGAATGTTTCGAAAACTCGATATTCATCAGTTTTCGCCGGTGACTGTTTCGAAAACTTGATATTCATCAGTTTTCGCAAATGACTATTCGAAACTTGATATTCTTGTTAATCAGTTTTCGTCGATAAGTGTTTCGAAAACTTGATATTCATCAGTTTTCGCCGGTGAGTGTTTCAAAACCTTGATATTCATCAGTTTTCGCCAATGAATGTTCGAAAACTTGATTTTCTTGTTAATCAATTTTCGCCAATGAGTGTATCGAAAACTTGATTTCTTGTTCATCAGTTTTCGCCGGTGACTGTTTCGAAAACTTGATATTCATCAGTTTTCGCAAATGACTATTTCGAAAACTTGATATTCTTGTTAATCAGTTTTCGTCAATGAGTGTTTCGAAAATTGATATTCATCAGATTTCGCCGGTGAGTGTTTTGAAGAGTTGATATCATCAGTTTTCACCAATGAATGTTTCGAAAACTTGATTTTCTTGTTAATCAATTTTCGCCCATGAGTGTTTCGAAAACTTGATATTCATCAGTTTTTGCCGATTAGTGTTTTGGAAACTTGATATTCATCAGTTTTCGCAATTGAGTGTTTCGAGACTTGATTTTCTTGTTGATCAGTTTTCGTCGTCGATGAGTGTTTCGAAAAACATGATATTCATCAGTTTTCCGCCGGAGAGAGTCTTTCGAAAACTTGATATTCAGCAGTTTTCGCCAGTGAGTGTTTCGAAACTTGATATTCATACAGTTGTCGCCGAAAACTTGATTTTCCTTGTTAATCTGTTTTCCGCCGATGAGTGTTTCGAAAACTTGAAATTCATCAGTTTTCACCGGGAATATTCGGAAACTGATATTCATCAGTTTTCGCCAATGAGTGTTTCGAAAACTTGATTTTCTTGTTTATTAGTTTTCGCCGATGAGTGTTTCGAAAACTCGATATTCATCAGTTTTCGCCGATTAGTGTTTCGGAAACTTGATATTCATAAGTTTTCGCCAATGAGTGTTCGAAAACTGATTTCTTGTTTATTGTTTTTTGCCGGTAAGTGTTTCGAAAACTTGATATTCATCAGTTTTCGCCTGTGAGTGTTTCGAAAACTTGATTTTCTTGTGAATCAGTTTTCGCCGAGGAGTGTTTCGATATGTTGATATTCATCAGTTTTCAGTGATTAGTGTTTTGAAAACGTGATATTCATCAATTTTTGCCAATGAGTGTTTCGAAAACTTGATTTTCTAATTAATTAGTTTTCGCCGATGAGTGTTTCGAAACCTTGATATTCATCTGTTTTCGCCGGTGGGCGTTTCTAAATCATTATATTCATTTATTTTCCCGAATGAGTGTTTCGAAAACTTGATTTGCTTGTTAATCAGTTTTCGTCAATGAGTGTTTCGAAAACTTGATATTCATCAGTTTTTGCCAATGAGTGTTTCGAAAACATTATTTTCTTGTTTATCAGTTTTCGCCGATGAGTTTTTTCAAAACTTGATATTATCAGTTTTCGCTAGTGAGTGTTTCGAAAAGTTGATATTCATCAGTTTTCGCCAATAACTGTTTCGAAAACTTGATATTCTTGTTAATCAATTTTTGCCGATAAGTGTTTCGAAAACTTGATATTCATCTGTTTTTGCCGGTGAGTGTTTCAAAAACTTGATATACATCAGTTTTCGCCAATGAATGTTTCGAAAACATGATTTCCTTGTCAATCAATTTTCGCCGATGAGTCTTTCGAAAACTTGATATTTATCAGTTTTCGCCGATTAGTGTTTCGAAAACTTGATATTCATCAGTTTTCGCAATTGAGTGTTTCAAAAACTTGATTTTCTTCTTAATCAGTTTTCGCCGATTAGTGTTTCGAAAACTTAATATTCATCAATTTTTGCCGGTGAGTGTTTCGAAAACTTGATATTCATCAGTTGTCGCCAATGAGTGTTTCGAAAACTTGATTTTCTTGTTAATCTGTTTTCGCCGATGACTGTTTCGAAAACTTGATATTCATCAGTTTTCGCAGGTGAATGTTTCGGAAACTTGATATTCATCAGTTTTTGCCAATGAGTGTTTCGAAAACTTGATTTTCCTGTTTATCAGTTTTCGTCGATGAGTGTTTCGAAAACTTGATATTCATCAGTTTTCGTCGATTAGTGTTTCGGACACTTGATATTCATCAATTTTCACCAATGAGTGATTCGAAAAATTGATTTTCTTGTTAATCAATTTTCGCCGATGAGTGTTTCGAAAACTTGATATTCATTAGTTTTCTCCGGTGAGTGTTTCAAAAACTTGATATTCATCAGTTTTCGCCGGTGAGTGTTTCGGAAACTTGATATTCTTCGGTTTTCGCCAATGTGAGTTTCGAAAACTGATTTTCTTGTTAATCAGTTTTCGCCGATGAGTGTTTCGAAAACTTGATATTCATCAGTTCTCGCTGGTGAGTGTTTCGAGAACTTGATATTCATCAGTTTTCGCCGGTGAGTGTTTCGAGAACTTGATATTCATCAGTTTTCTCCAATGAGTGTTTCGAAAACTTGATTTCTTATTAATCAGTTTTCGCCGGTGAGTGTTTCGGAAACTTGATATTCTTCAGTTTTCGCCAATCTGAGTTTCGAAAACTTGATTTTATTGTTAATCAGTTTTCGCCGATGAGTGTTTCGAAAACTTGATATTCTTCAGTTTTCGTCGGTGAGTGTTTCAAAAACTTGATATTCATCAGTTTTCGCCAATGAGTGTTTCGAAAACTTGATTTCTTATTAATCAGTTTTCGCCGGTGATTGATTCGGAAACTTGATATTCATCAGTTTTCGCCAATGAGTGTTTCGAAAACTTGATTTTCTTGCTTATCAGTTTTCGCCAATGAGTGTTTCGAAAACTCGATATTCATCAGTTTTGGCCGATTAGTGTTTCGGAAACTTGATATTCATCAGTTTTCGCCAATGAGTGTTTCGAAAACTTGATTTTCTTGTTAATTGTTTTTTTTCCGGTAAGTGTTTCGAAAACATGATATTCATCAGTTTTTCACCAATGAGTGTTTCGAAAAGTTGATTTTCTTGTTAATCAGTTTCGCCGATGAGTGTTTCGAAAACTTGATATTCATCAGTTTTCGTTGATTAGTGTTTCGAAAACATGATATTCATCAGTTTTCGCCAATGAGTGTTTCAAAAACTTGATTTTCTGTTAATCAGTTTTCGCCGATGAGTGTTTCGAAAACTTGATATTCATCTGTTTTCGCCGGTGAGTATTTCGGAAACTTGATATTCTTCAGTTTTCGCCAATGAGTGTTTTGAAAACTTGATTTTCCTGTTAATCAGTTTTCGCCGGTGAGTATTTCGAAAACTTGATATTCATCAGTTTTCGCCAATGAGTGTTTCGAAAACTTGATTTTCTTGTTAATCAGTTTTCACCGATGAGTGTTTCGAAAACTTGATTTTCATCTGTTTTCGCCGGTGAGTGTTTCGGAAACTTGATATTCTTCAGTTTTCGCCAATGAGTGTTTTGAAAACTGGATTTTCCTGTTAATCAGTTTTTGCCGGTGAGTGTTTCGAAAACTTGATATTCATCAGTTTTCACCAATGAGTGTTTCGAAAACTTGATTTTCTTGTTAATCAGTTTTCGCCGATGAGTGTTGCCAAAACTTGACATTCATCAGTTTTCGATGGTGAGTTTTTCTGAAACTTAATATTCTTCAGTTTTTGCCAATGAGTGTTTCGAAAACATGATTTTCTTGTTAATCAATTTTCGGCGGTGAGTGTTTTGAAAACTTGATATTCATCAGTTTTCGCCGGTGTGTGTTTTGAAAACTTGATATTCATCAGTTTTTGCCGGTGAGTATTTCGAAAACTTGATATTCATCAGTTGTCGCTAATGAGTTTTTCGAAAACTTGATTTTCTTGTTAATCAGTTTTCGCCGATGTGTGTTTCAAAAACATGATATTCATCAGTTTTCGGCGATTAGTGTTTCGAAAACTTGATTTTCTTATTAATCAGTTTTCGTCGATTAGGTTTGGAAAACTTGATATTCATCAATTTTCGCCGGTGAGTGTTTCGGAAACTTGATATTCATCAGTTTCGCCAATGAGTGTTTTGAAAACTTGATTTTCTTGTTAATCAGTTTTCGCCGGTCATTGTTTCGAAAACTTGATTATCATCAGTGTTCGCCAATGAGTGTTTCTAAAACTTGATTTTCTTGTTAAACAGTTTTCACCGATGAGTGTTTCGAAAACTTAATATTCATCAGTTTTCGCTGGTGAGTGTTTCAAAAACTTGATATTCATCAGTTTTCCTGGTGAGTATTTTGAAAACTTAATATTCATCAATTTTCGCAATTGAGTGTTTCGAAACTTGATTTTCTTGTTAATCAGTTTTCGCTGATGAGTGTTTCGAAAACTTGATATTCATCAGTTTTCGCCGGTGAGTGTTTCGGAAACTTGATTTTCTTGTTAATCAGTTTTCGCCGATGAGTGTTTCAAAAACTTGATATTCATTAGTTTTTGCCGATTAGTGTTTCGAAAACTTGATATTCATTAGTTTTCGTAATTCAGTCTTTCAAAAACATGATTTTCTTGTTAATCAGTTTTTGCCGAGGTGTGTTTCGAAAACTTGATATTCATCAGTTTTCGCAATTGAGTCTTCCGAAAACTTGATTTTACTGTTAGTCAGTTTTCGGCGGTGAGTGTTTCGAAAACTTGACATTCATCAGTTTTTTCAATTGAGTCTTTCGAAAACTTGATTTTCTTGTTAATCAGTTTTCGCTGATGTGAGTTTCAAAAACATGATATTCATCAGTTTTCGCCGGTGATTGTTTCGAAAAGTTGATATTTATCAGTTTTCACCAATGAGTCTTTCGAAAACTTGATTTTCTTATTAATCAGTTTCCGCCGATGAGTGTTTCGAAAACTTGATATTCATCAGTTTTTGCCCATGAGTGTTTCAAAAACTTGATTTTCTTGTTAATTAGTTTCCTCCGATGAGTGTTTCGAAAACTTGATATTCATCAGTTTTCGCCAATGAGTGTTTCGAAAACTTGATTTTCTTGTTAATCAGTTTCCGCCGATGAGTGTTTTGAAAACTTCATAGTCATCAGTTTTCGCCAATGAGTGTTTCAAAAACTTGATTTTCTTGTTAATTTTCGGCGATAAGGGTTACGAAAACTTGATATTCATCAGTTTTCGCCGGTGAGTGTTTCGAAAACTTCATATTCATCAGTTTTCGCTAATGAGTGTTTCGAAAACTTATTTTCTTGTTAATTTGTTTTCGTTGATGAGTGGTTAGAAAACTGATAGTATTCATCAGTTTTCGGCGGTGAGTGTTTCGAAAACTTGATATTCATCAATTTTCGCCAATGAGTGTTTCGAAAAGATGATTTTCTTGTTAATCAATTTTTGCCGGTGAGTGTTTCGAAAACATGAGAGTCATCAGTTTTTGCCAGTGAGTGTTTCGAAAACTTAATTTTCTTGTTAATCAGTTTTCGACGATTTGTGTTTCGAAAACTTGATATTCAACAGTTTTTGCCGATGAGTGTGTCGGAAACTTTATATTCATTAGTTTTCGCCAATGAGTGTTTCGAAAACTTGATTTTCTTGTTAATCAGTTTTCGCCGATGATTATTTCGAAAACTTGATATTCATAAATTTTCGCGGGTGAGTGTTTCGAAAACTTGATATTTATCAGTTTTCGCCAATGAGTAATTCGAAAACTTGATTTTCTTGCTAATCAACTTTCGCCGATGAGTGTTTGGAAAACTTGATATTCATCAGTTTTTGCCGATTAGTGTTTCGGAAACTTGATATTCATCAGTTTTCACAATTGAGTCTTTCGAAAACTTGATTTTCTTGTTAATCAGTTTTTGCTGATGTGTGTTTCGAAAACTTGATATTCATCAGTTTTCGCCGGTGAGTGTTTCGAAAAGTTGATATTCATCAGTTTTCCTCAATGAGTCTTTCAAAAACTTGATTTTCCTGTTAATCAGTTTCCGCCAATGAGTGTTTCGAAAAGTTGATATTCAACAGTTTTCACTGATTAGTGTTTCGGAAACTTGATATTCATCAGTTTTCGCCAATGAGTGTTTCGAACACTTGATTTTCTTGTTCATCAGTTTTCGCCGATGAGTGTTTCGAAAACTTGATTTTCATCTGTTTTCACGGGAGAGTGTTTCGGAAACTTGATATTCTTCAGTTTTCGCCAATGTGTGTTTCAAAAACTTGATTTTCTTGTTAATCAGTTTTCGCCGATGAGTGTTTCGAAAACTTGATATTCATCAGTTTTCGCCGGTGAGTGTTTCAAAAACTTGGTATTCATCAATGTTCGCCAATGAATGTTTTGAAAAGTTGATTTTCTTGTGAATGAGTTTTCGCCGATGAGTGTTTGGAAAACTTGATATTCATCAGTTTTTGCCGATTAGTGTTTCGGCAACTTGATATTCATCTGTTTTCGCGATTGAGTCTTTCGAAAACTTGATTATCATGTTAATCAGTTTTCACCAGTGAGTGTTTTGAAAACTTGATATTCATCAGCAATTGAGTCTTTCGAAAACTTGATTCTCTTGTTAATCAGTTTACGCTTATGAGTGTTTCGAAAACTTGAAATTCATCAGCTTTCGCCAATGAGTGTTTTCAAAACTAGATTTTCTTGTTAATCAATTTTCGCCGATGAGTGTTTCGCAAACTTGATATTCATCAGTTTTCGCTGGTGAGTGTTTCGAAAACTAGATATTCATAAGTTTTCGCCAATTAGTGTTTCAAAAACTTGATTTTCTTGTTAATCAGTTTCGCCGATGAGTGTTTCGAAAACTTGATATTCATCAGTTTTCTCCGGTGAGTGTTTCGAAAACTTGATATTCATCAGTTTTCGTGTAACATCCCAAAAATGGAAATCCAACTTTGTCCAAAAAGTCAAAGTGTTGACTTTTCTAAGTTGTTGACTTTTGTGTTGACTTTTCTTTAACTTGTTTGACTTTTTTATTTTTAAGTGTTTGGATGTGTTTGCCTTTGTTTTTGTTTGTAAATAAATTTATGAAACCCTAAGTAGAGGTCAAGAGACCCAAAAACCAGAGGAAAATGACCAGAGGAACCCTAACCCTAACCCTAGGGACTAAATTGATAAGAGAATTTTGTTTTTAACCTTTTTCTTTAAGGAATTAAATAGGGCAGAAAAGACCTATTTGACCCTAGAAAGATACCCTAGGACACTCTAGAGATACCCTAAGACCTAGCTAAGGGAGCCCAACCTCAAGAAGAGTCCTAAAAGGATACATTTTCTCCAGTGAAAATTCAGGACTAAAATGAAAGAACTGAAAAATTCGAGCTTTATCCCTTTAGCTTACTGAAGGCCTAAGGAAGCCCAATTTAACCACTTAGAGACACCCTAAACTATCCTACAAGGTACTAGCCATGAAATTAAATAAAGAAAAAACATGATTAAGTAAGTTACACATTTTAAAAATAGCAATAAATAGGAAATTTATCACAAATAAATCCCTTTAATGCCTTAAGCACTTGTAACCGAATTTAATGTTTTTAAAGCCAATTAAAGACCCAATCAAGGTAGTTACCACACCCAGCAACTTGAGTAAGCAAAATACAAGACCAGAATGAAGAGGATTGAGGCTGGAAACCGAGACTAACTAATTTACAGCTTAAATTAAACAAGCCCCTAAGTATCAACCACTAATACACCTAGTTTAATGCCTACCTGAGACCTAAGTGTCTAATTACCCAACCAAACAATTCCTTAAGCTCCCAGAACGTCCCTAATAGGTATCCTAACACTAATCCACGAAGCCCCAGCCAGCCAACACCTCATCCCACTAATCATTGGGATTTCACATGGTGTGAGTACTATATAAGAAGTGAAAACCAAGAGAAAGCCACACCAGTAGCTAAAATCAGAAATTGAGAGCTGAGAGCAAGAGAGAACAGGTTCAGAGAGAGGCTGAGGCCGTGTGTGAGCTAGGAGAATCGAAGGATTGTAGCTGGAGGTAGAGAGAGAAGCAGAAATCGACACACACATTCACACCAGAAACCTTGCTATTTTGCATCAGTTTGCCCAAGCTGATCAGAGGTTCAAATCCGTGGTTCTTCTTTTGGAAATCAAGGTAACGTAGTGTTACCCTTCCTTCTCCATCATTGAGCCAAGAGCATCCACCAGAAACGGTGGTATGAGCGTCTATGACTCATTTTCCCGAGGCTGCCACAGAATGCCCTGTTTCGGGCAGTGAAGCTTCCATGAGGCATATCTCCTTCATCTGTTGTCCAATTTGAGCGTGTGAGTAGTCAGTAGAAAGCTAAGAAGATAATCGTTAAAAGCCACTCAATGAATGCATGATCAGAGGCTGCTGTACAGGGGTTCAGAGCCTCGAAATATTGTAAATGTTCTGCTAAAAATTGATGTTTTCTGATGTTGTTCTGTATGCTTGCGGAATTTGGTATTTTTTGTGTTCTAAGCCTTGAACTGAGTAGAAATGGTTAGGAAAAGGTTATTAGGACCTCTAGGTGGTAGGAACTTGCTGTGGTCACTCAGATAGCTATGGGTACAGGGGATGGTTTTCAGCATTTCAAACTACACATTTCTGCTTCACTGAAAATTGTACTTGCCTTTTCATTTCTGTCATTCTTCTGTAAAGCTTTCTGTTTTTCAATGTTACTCTGCTGAAAATGGTAGTTGGTAAGTTTTAAAACATCGGGAGAATGCAGTAAAGAGATGGAAACAGAAAGGCAATTTTCAGTGATATTGCAAGAGTGGAGTATATGGTGGGAAAGAACTTTTGACACAACATGGTTGGTAAACCATCTTTGAACCCTTGTTGGGAGGTGAGTGTACCTTTCCCCAGGTATTTTACTGTTTTATCACAGTGGCTACATGTTGACATAGACCTACCAATTGCTAGAATGGCCATTTTGAAACTCATGAAAGTTGAAAACTAAGAAAGTGAAAATTCTGATTTTTTGAGAAAAGCTCAATTCTGTTGGAATTTTCTGGATGTGTGTAGCAGGCCCTAATTGACTCTTTGGAGGGCTGAGTGAGGTCTAAACACTTGAAAAGAACCCTGAATTTCCTTATTTTAAAGAAATGGACTCTTTTGAAAAGATTTGTGAATTTAAGGGTCCAAATGCAATTGTCTTTATTGGAAAATTGATTTAGGCTGTTATGTATGCTTTAATGATGCTTGTGGTGAAATTTCTTAACCTTTGGATGATTAAATTGATGGTTATGCCTGTTACTTATGTTTTAGCATGCATCTGTGATACTAGAATGCCTGGAAAGGTAGGTTTTTAAGCATGCATCTGTATGTTGATGTGCATATGCCCCTGGAGGGGTAAAATGGTAAATTTGCCCTGGAGAGGCAGTGTTTGTGTTTTGATGCCCTGGAGAGGCAATTGATTTGACAACTGAGTAAACATTACCTGTGAATAAAAATTATATTGAATAATTTGATCTGTATGAAGAGGACACACTAGGCTGGTAAGGAATGCGTCCGGGACGTAGCTGCCTAGCAACTAGTGAGGAAATAATCCAGTCCGGGACTGGTGATCCTAAGGTTCTAACTTTGTGCGCACACCGGGGGACGCCCTGGGATGTTAGGTAATTACTTGTTAGCCTTATTTGGGCAGGCTTTCCATAGTGTTAAATGGTAAGTCGGTATTGTCCTGTTTCATTAGATTGTTTTGAATTAATGGTAATGGTTTAACCAGTTGTAACAGGTCCTGGAGAGACTTGATGATTGCATGTAGAGGTAAACATGAACATTTTGAAAAGACTGGCATGGCTGAAAATTGCATTTAGTGGTAAATATGCATGTTTTTAAAATGAATAGGACTTTTCACCTGTTTATAGCTTTCAGCACGGCCATATATCTCTGAATTTGTATAAATGGAAATATCTGGTGATTGATGTATTGATTTCTCTTTGAAACTAGAAATATCATGTAATTGATGTATGTCAAGTTTATTTTATCTATTGATTGAGAAGGAAGTATTTTCTGTATTCTTAGTAATGCAGCTGAACCACTGATTAGTCTTTGAATAAAAACTGGTAATCTATGTTACTGGGATTTTATATCTCATTACGTTAGTGTGTTCATATGCACAGGTACATTCTGTTACTGGAGATTGAGTTAGAGCTCCTAGAGATACCCCTTATGGGATACTTCCAAATCCTGAAGGCAATTAACATCCTTTTCTTCTTCCCTTCGGTTGAGAATGCCCCGGGGACTTAGAAAGGGGTGAGATGGACAGGTAGCAGGAGCTGACTCACATTTTGGCAGTAACTCTGATGTCACTCTAGTATAGGCTTAGTACTGACTATTTTGGGCCTGCGAGCCACTAACTTTAATACTTATGTTTGTATATATGTATGTCTGTATGGATTATATGTTGTAGACCTAGGTTTGAACTGCTTAGGTAATATACGGAGGTATAGTACCTCATTTCCACTTAACCTTATTTGTATGTGTATTTTGGGAGAGCGCGAGAGTATCAAACATGTAACTTCTAGTTTCTTAGGTTAAAATAACCATCCGAGAAAAAGCGATCCTTGGGGAAACACTTAACTTCATGAAAGGAAAAAGAAAAAATTAGACCGAGATTTTAAGAAGTTAA
The DNA here is from genome assembly GCA_014851425.1 of Senna tora. Classification (NCBI taxonomy): domain Eukaryota; kingdom Viridiplantae; phylum Streptophyta; class Magnoliopsida; order Fabales; family Fabaceae; genus Senna; species Senna tora. The sequence continues at coordinate 8,985 of JAAIUW010000255.1, read as the reverse complement.
GTAAATAACCTAATTCCACAACTAAAATCAATAAAGAAACTAGGACGTTACATTTATGGTATCAGAGCACGGTTATTAGAACCTTGCTAAATCGTAGGTAGAATAGCCTAGCATAGACACTGATTGGATAAACTCAGCTGAGCATGCCAGTTTGAGTAAATTGAGTCTATGAATGTGCTAGGAACCCTAGACTGTTGCATATTTCCTCTGCTTGCTGTATTTTTCTCTATTTAACAATATTATTGAGATTGATCACCTTAGGCAACCTAAAAATGACATGGTGCGTCAAATGATGCATGCATTCGAAAACATGGCACAAGCCATGAGAGATCAGGCCTCAGCAACTACCGAGGTGCTTCGCCAGACCCATGGTAACCACAACCATGATCAACATGACAATGGACTTCATGAGGGTAATAACATGGGATGGGCTGAATTTCAGAAGGCTAGGCCTCTTGTTTTCAGAGGTACCTACAACCCTGTTGTGGCTGAGGAATAGTTGAGGGAACTAGAAAAGCTATTCAATGTACTTCATACCCCCGATCCACAAAAGCTAACCTTTGCAGTCTACCAACTGCAAGGTGAGGCTGAGTACTAGTGGCAAGGAGCCAGCCAGCTACTCGAGGGTAGGAATCACCCCTTAACCTGGGAAACCTTTAGGGAAGCCTTTTTAGCAAAATACTATCCGGAGAGTGTAAAGAAAGAAAGAGAAATTGAGTTGCTCCAGTTGAAACAGAGAGGGAGACCCTTTGATGAGTATTTGGCTAAGTTTGAGGAACTTGCCAAATTCTCTACTTACCTGAAGTTTAGACATGATGAGGGATGGAAGGCGAGTCAGTTTGAAGCTGTGTTGGACCTAAACATAAAGACCCAAGTAGCCCCGCTAGAAATAAAGAACTATGTGGAGCTAGTAAACAAATGTCGTATCATTAGCAAAAATCTGAGTGATAGGGCCTTAGTGAACCAGAGATTCAACCGGAGACCCCAAAATAACCTAAATGTGAGGAAGCCAAACTTCAAACCTACCCAAGGAAGTACCAGCAGAACTGCCCCTACTGGAGTGAACCGTCCTCGATGCACTAAGTGCAATAGGGAACACTACCCTACTCAACCCTGCCTAACTTGTTACCGGTGCGGGAAGACGGGACATTTTGCTAGGACATGCAAGGTCAATGATCTTGTAGGGAGCGGAAACAGGACATTGGCTGTTGGAAGAGTCTTTGCTTTGGACGGAGTTGTCAACGAGAAAACTGAGGATCTCATAGAGGGCAGGGTAAGATTCAAAACATAAATTTTAAAATTCTATTCGACTCAAGAGCACCCATTCTTTTATTTCTGAAACATGTGTGCAAACCCTACATCTTTCTACCCAACCCCTGTTATATGAATTGCATGTTTCCACCCCTTTGGGAAAAAGATTGATTGCTACCCATGCTTGTTTAAACTACCCCATCACTATTAATTCTAAACTTTTTCATGCCAACCTTATTTGCTTGAACATGTCCACCATAGACATAATCTTAGGAATGGATTGGTTATCTAAGAATCGTGTTGTGTTAGACTGCGCTGCTAAATCAGTGATCTATTTAAATGCCTGTACTATCAAAGAACCTAGAACATTGAGTCTAAAAGAGAAAATTAGTTTAATTCCAGTGGTCAGGGATTTCAGTGATGTTTTCCCTGATGAAATACATGAGTTACCTCCAGAGAGAGAGATAGAGTTTTCCATAGATCTTATGCCTGGAACCGGACCCATATCAATCACACCTTACCGTATGGCCCCACCTGAGTTGCAGGAATTGAAGGCCCAAATAAACGACTTGCTGAGCAAGGCGTTTATCAGACCTAGTGTCTCACCTTGGGGAGCCCCAGTCCTCTTTGTGAAAAAGAAGGACGGAAGCCTTAGACTCTGTATAGACTATAGGCAGCTAAATAAGGTGACCATCAAAAATAAGTATCCCTTACCCCGCATAGATGACTTGTTGGACCAGTTGCGAGGAGCGACTGTGTTTTCAAAGATTGACCTTAGATCAGGGTACCATCAAATTAGGGTTAAGAAGGAAGATATCCCTAAGACTGTGTTTAGAACGCGTTATGGCCACTATGAGTTCCTAGTGATGCCATTCGAGCTGACCAATGCCCCTACAGTGTTCATGGATTACATGAATCGCATTTTTCGATCTTACTTAGATCAATTTGTCGTAGTATTCATTGATGATATTCTGATTTATTCTCGGAGTGAAGAAGAGCTTCAAGAATATCTTGCATTGGAATTGCAAGTACTACGAGAGAAACAGCTATACGCCAAAATAGAAAAATGCGAGTTTTGGTTAGAAGAAGTAAAGTTTTTAGGGCATGTGATCAATAAGCAAGGCGTAGCTGTAGACACTAGTAAGACGGAAACCGTTAGGAAATGGGAGAGACCTCAAACCGTAACCGAGATTAGAAGCTTTTTGGGTTTAGCCGGGTACTATAGGAGATTCATAAAGGGATTTTCGGAGATATCCCTCCCTATGACTAGACTAACCCGAAAGAACACACCTTACAAATGGTCGGCAGAGTGTGAAACAAGCTTTCAAACTCTAAAGGATAGGTTGACCACACCCCCTGTGCTCACCATACCTGACCCATCGGAGCCTTTCGAGGTATACACTAATGCCTTAAGGAAAGGACTTAGTTGTGTGCTTATGCAAAATAGGCAAGTGGTGGCGTATGCCTCCCGACAACTTAAGCCAAATGAAGAGAACTACCCGACACATGACCTAGAACTAGCGGCCGTAATCTTTACAGTGAAAATTTGGAGACACCTACTATACGGAGCTAGGTTTACCATCTTCTGTGACCATAAAAGCCTTAAGTATCTTTTTGATCAGAAGGAGTTGAATATGAGACAGAGGAGGTGGGTAGATTTTTTTAAAGGATTATGACTTCAATCTTAAGTACCACCCGGGGAAAGCCAATGTAGTTGCCGATGCCTTGAGTAGGAAATCGATTCAGGCAGCCCACTTAATGGTCGAAGAGATGAAAATGATTGAGAAGTTTAGAGACCTAGGCTTGAATACTGTGTTGGCTAATGAAAAGTTAGAAATGAGTGAGTTTAGGATTGAGTGTGACCCTACGGGCTCAAATCAAGGAAGCCCAAATTAAGGATGAAACCCTATATGTCTTAAGAAAACAATCCGATTTTCATGAATCGGAGGATGGGGTACTGTTGTTTAGGGATAGGATAGTGATTCCTAGCGACCTTGAGTTAAGGAATAAGATCTTAGATGTGGCCCATAGGAGCATGTACATGGTTCATCCCGGTATGACCAAGATGTACCAAGGCCTGAAAAAGAAATTTTGGTGGCCAGGGATGAAGAAAGACATAGTCGAGCACGTGGGTAAGTGTCTGACTTGCGAACAGGTCAAAATACAACTTCAAAAACCCTCGGGGATGCTGCAACCTTTAGCCATACCCGAGTGGAAATGGGACCAAATTACCATGAATTTCGTAGTAGGACTGCCTAGGACCTCTTCCGGTAATGATTCGATCTGGGTAATTGTGGATAGACTCACAAAGTCCGCTCACTTTTTACCCATCAAGATAACCTTTTCCTTAGAAAACCTAGCCCAAATCTACATTAAGGAAATAGTGAGACTTCATGGAGTGCCTACCAGTATAGTGTCCAACAGAGATCCCAGATTCACTTCACGATTCTGGCAAGCTCTACAGAAAGCCTTAGGGACATAGTTGAGGTTTAGCACGGCATACCATCCTCAGACTGACGGTCAGTCCGAGAGAACGATCCAAACTCTCGAGGATATGCTTCGATCATGTGCATTGGAACAAGAAGGCACATGGGATGCCTACTTGCCACTGGTAGAATTTGCCTACAACAATAGCTATCACTCGAGTATAGGCATGGCACCGTATGCAGCTCTGTATGGAAGGGAGTGTAGGTCCCCACTTTGTTGGACGGAAGTCGGTGAGGAGAGAGTGTTAGGGTCGCACATAGTTCATCAAACTACGGAACAACTCTATATGATTAGGGAAAAGATGAGAGTTTTCCAACAGAGGCAAGAGAATCATGCCAATCTGAGGAGGAAACCACTGGAGTTCAATGAGGGCGACCATGTATTCCTTAAGGTAACCCCAAAGACAGGCATAGGAAGATCACTAAAAGCGCGTAAATTACATCCGCGATTCATAGGTCCCTATCAAGTTATTAGGAGAATCGGTCTGGCGGCATATCAAATAGCCTTAACCCCAAAGTTGTCCTACCTTCACAACGTATTCCATGTTTCTCAACTCCGTAAAATACATTCCTAACCCTTCACACGTACTCAAAACTGAGCCGGTAGAATTGAAAGAAAATTTAACTTACCCCTCAGTCCCTGTGAAGATTCTGGAGTTTGAAACCAGACAACTTCGGAGTAAGACCGTTCCATTAGTCAAAGTGTTGTGGCAAGATGTTTCGACACAGGAAATGACTTGGGAACGCGAAGAGGACATAAGACAACAGTATTCGGCATTATTTGCAGGTACTTTTTCTTAAAATTTTGAGGGCAAAATTCCAATAGGGGGGGAGTATTGTAACATCCCTAAATTGGAAATCAAACTTTGACCAAAAAGTGAAATTGTTGACTTTTCTAAGTTGTTGACTTTTGTGTTGAGTGTCCTTTAACTTGTTTGACTCTTTGATTTTTAAGTGTTTGGATGTGTTTGCCTTTGTTTCTGTTTGTTATTAAGTAAATGAAACCCTAAATAGAGGTCAAGAGACCCAAAAACCAGAGAAAAATGACCAGAGGAACCCTAACCCTAGCGTTAGGGATTAAATTGAAAAGAATAAGTTAGTTTTTAACCTTTTTCTTTAAGGAATTAAATAGGGCAGAAAAGACCTATTTGACCATAGAAAGATACCCTAGGACACTCTAGAGATACCCTAAGACCTAGCTAAGGGACCCCAACTCAAGAAGAGCCCTAAAAAGATACATTTTCTCCAGTGAAAATTCAGGACTAAAATGAAAGAACTGAAAATTTGAGCTTTAGCCCTTTAGCTTATTTAAGGCCTAAGGAAGCCCAATTTAACCCGTTAGAGACACCCTAAACTATCCTACAAGGTACCAGCCATGAAATTAAATAAAAAACAAACATGATTAAGTAAGTTACACATTTTTAAAATAGCAATAAATAGGACATTTATCACAAATAAATCCCTTTAATGCCTTTAAGCACTTGTAACCGAATCTAATGTTTTTAAAGCCAATTAAAGACCCAATCAAGGTAGTTACCACACCCAGCAACTTGAGTAAGCAAAATAAAAGACTAGAATAAAGAGGTTTGAGGCTGGAAACCGAGACTAACAAATTTACAGCTTAAATTAAACAAGCCCCTAAGTATCAACCACTAATGCACCTAGAATAAAGTCTACCCGAGAATTATGCACCTAAACTAATCACCCAAACAGCCCTTAAGCTGCCAGCACACCTCACTTAGGTGTCTAAATGCATTTCAGTTTGCCTCCAGCTAGCCAACACCTCATCCCACTAATCATTGGGATTTCACATGGTGTGAGTACTATATAAGAAGTGAAAACCGAGAGAAAGCCACACCAATAGCTAAAATCAGAAATTGAGAGCTGAGAGCAAGAGAGAACAGGTTCAGAGAGAGGCTGAGACCGTGTGTGAGCTGGGAGAATCGAAGGATTGTAGCTGGAGGTAGAGAGAGAAGCAAAAATCCACACACACATTCACACCAGAAACCTTGCTGTTTTGCATCAGTTTGCCCAAGCTGATCAGAGGTTCAAATCCGTGATTCTTCTTCTGGAAATCAAGGTAACATAGTGTTACCCTTCCTTCTCCATCACTGAGCCAAGAGCATCCACCAGAAACGGTGGTATGAGCCTCTATGACTCATTTTCCCGAGGCTGCCACAGAATGCCCTGTTTTGGGCAGTGAAGCTTCCATGAGGCATATCTTCTTCATCTGTTGTCCAATTTGAGCGTGTGAGTAGTCATTAGAAAGCAAAGAAGATAATCTTTAAAACACCCTCAATGAATGTATGATCAGAGGCTTCCGTACAGGGGTTCAGAGCCTCGAAAGATTGTAAATTTTCTGCTAAAAATTGATGTTTTCTGATGTTGTTCTGTATGCTTGCTGAATTTGGTATTTTTGCTGTTCTGAGTCTTGAACTGAGTAGAATGGTTAGGAAAAGGTTATTAGGACCTCTAGGTTGTGGGAACTTGATGTGGTCACTCAGGTAGCTATGGGTACAGGGGATGGTTTTCAGCATTTCGAACTACACATTTCTGCTTCACTGAAAATTGTACTTGCCTTTTCATTTCTATCATTCTTCTGTAAATCTTTCTATTTTTCAATGTTACTCTACTGAAAATGGTAGTTGGTAAGTTTTAAAACGTGGGGAGAATGCAGTAAAGAGATGGAAACAGAAAGGCAATTTTCAGAGATATTGCAAGAGTGGAGTATATGGCGGGAAAGAACTTTTGACACAAAATGGTTGGTAAACCATCTTTGAACCCTTGCTGGGAGGTGAGTGTACCTTTCCCTAAGTATTTTACTGTTTTATCATAGTGGCTACATGTTGACATAGACCTACCAATTGCTAGAATACCCATTTTGAAACTCATAAAAAGTTGAAAACTAAGAAAGTGAAAATTCTGATTTTTTGAGAAAAGCTTAAGTATTTTTTTTAAAAGTGGGGAGTCAAAGTCTGTAAATTTTGTTTATGGTGCATCATGTGAGTTTTCTAGTTGCCACAACCTAGGAAATGCTTGCTGTAGTCTAAATTAACTAGAAGAAAGGTCTAGGTATGCCAAAAATGAAATTATGATGCATTCATGCTAGTGTGGCTGTGAGCTTTGGTGTTTTTCAGAAAATTACTAGTGTGGGAGTCTGTGAAGTAGTTAGTCACCTTGTAAATGCTCTAAAAACCTCGTTTGATCTGGTTTAAGCACCCTAAGTAACTAGAGGAACCAAAAGAAAGGGAAATAGCAAAAGGAAGGAAAATATGTGCAAAATAGCCACTCTGTACTGATGAGGCTGCCCACGCTTGCTGTGCAAGCCACAAGTGGTCTTATCTTGCTATGAGATGCTAAACTGGGCTGGATAGAGGTCAGAACAGAAAAGTGTATGAAACAGGGACTAAGGTGAACTGATTTTTCTGTTTTTGCCCCTTTTTCAGAATCTGTGTAAACTGAGCTATCTGTGATAAAATTTCTGTACTTTCTGGTTCTATATGTTAGTATGGACCTATGTGCTGGTAGGGAGGTGGTCAGAGTGGCCTCTAACCCCATTCTATGCTCAACTTGATTTTTGAAAAAAATTATGTGTTTTGCTTCAAAAGTATGTCTTCTGGTTGCTAATTTTCTGTGGAAACTGCATGAGCAAGTCCCAATTAGCTTTTAGGTACTTGCTGCACCCTGGTTTTGGCTTGAAACAACCCAGAATAGAATTTGGGTCTTAATAGGGACTAATTGGCAAGAAAAACTTGATAAAAACTGAAAAGTCCTATTTCTACCCAAATTCTGGTTCAATTCTGTTGGGATTTTCTGGATGTGTGTAGCAGGTCCTAATTGACTCTTTGGAGGGCTAAGTGAGGTCTAAACACTTGAAATAGACCCTGAATTTACTTATTTTAAAGAAATGGACTCTTTTGAAAAGATTTGTGAATTTAAGGGTCCAAATGCAATTGTCTTTATTGGAAAGTTGATTTAGGCTGTTATGTATGCTTTAATGATGCTTGTGGTGAAATTTCTTAACCTTTGGATGATTAAATTGATGGTTATGCCTGTTACTTGTGATGGAAGTTATATTTGACAGTATGGTTGACTTCTGTTGACCAGTGGTTGAATTTATTATTTTATCAGACTATTCAAGTGTGTGGCATCCAAATCATGAAACTGAGTTTTAGCATGCATCTGTGAAACTAGAATGCCTGGAAAGGCAGGTTTTTAAGCATGCATCTGAATGTTGATGTGCATATGCCCCTGGAGGGGTAAAATGGTAAATTTGCCCTTGAGAGGCAGTGTTTGTGTTTTGATGCCCTGGAGAGGCAATTGATTTGACAACTGAGTAAACATTACCTGTGAATAAAATTTATATTGAATGATTTGATCTGTATGAAGAGGACACACTAGGATGGCTAGGAATGCGTCCGGGACGTAGCTGCCTAGCAACTAGTGAGGAAATAATCCGGTCCGGGACTGGTGATCCTAAGGTTCTAACTTTGTGCGCACACCAGGGGACGCCCTGGGATGTTTGGTAATTACCTGTTAGCCTTATTTGGGCAGGCTTTCCATAGTGTTAAATGGTAAGTCGGTATTGTCCTGTTTCATTAGATTGTTTTGAATTGACGGTAATGGTTTAACCAGTTGTACATTTTGAAAAGACTGACATGGCTGAAAATTGCATATAGTGGTAAATATGCATGTTTTTAAAATGAAAATGACTTTTCATCTGTTTATATCTTTCAGGATGGCCATATATCTTTGAATCTGTATAAATGGATATATCTGGTGATTGATGTATTGATTTCTCTCTGAAAGTAGAAATATCTTGTAATTGATGTATGTCAAGTTTATTTTATCTGTTGATTGAGAAGGAAGTATTTTCTGCATTCTTAGTAATGCAGCTGAACCACTGATTAGTCTTTGAATAAAATCTGGTAATCTAAGTTTCTGGGATTTTATATCTCATTACGTTAGTGTGTTCAGATGCCCAGGTACATTCTGTTGCTGGAGATTGAGGTAGAGCTCCTGAGGTACCCCTTCTGGGACACTTCCAAATCCTGAAGGCAGTTAACATCCTTTTCTTCTTCCCTTCGGTTGAGAATGCCCCGGGGACTTAGAAAGGGGTGAGAAGGACAAGTAGCAGGAGCTGACTCACATTTTAGCAGTGACTCTGATGTCACTCTATTATAGGCTTAGTACTGACTATTTTTGGCCTGCGAGCCACTAACTTTAATACTTATGTCTGTATATATGT
>JAAIUW010000254.1:0-39228 GCA_014851425.1 Senna tora | reverse complement strand
TTAGTTTTCGCCAAATGAGTGTTTCGAATATTTGATATTCATCAGTTTTCGCCAGTGAGTGTTTCGGAAACATGACATTCATCAATTTTCGCCAATGAGTGTTTCGAAAACTTGATTTCGTTGTTCATCAGTTTTCGCGGTGAGTGTTTCGAAAACTTGATATTCATCAATTTTCGCCAATGAGTGTTTCCAAAACTTCATTTTCTCGTTAATCAGTTTTCGCCGATGAGTGTTTCGACAACTTGATATTCATCAGTTTTTGCCGATTATTGTTTCGAAAGTTTGATATTCAGCAGTTTTCGCCTATGAGTGTTTCGAAAACTTGATTTTCTTGTTATTCAGTTTTCGCCGATGAGTGTTTCGAAACTTGATATTCATCAGTTTTTGCCGGTGAGTGTTTTGAAAACATGATATTCATCAGTTTTTGCTAATGGTTGTTTCGAAAACTTGATTTTCTTGTTAATCAATTTTCGCGAATGAGTGTTTCGAAAACCTGATATTCATCAGTTTTTGCCGGTGAGTGTTTCGAAAACTTGATATTCATCAATTTTCGCCAATGAGTGTTTCGAAAAGTTGATTTTCTTGTTATTCTGTTTTCGCCAATGAGAGTTTTGAAAACTTGATATTCATCAGTTTTCACCGGTGAGTGTTTCGTAAACTTGATATTCATTAGTTTTCGTCAGTGAGTGTTTCGAAAATTTGATTTTCTTGTTTATCAGTTTTCACCGGTGAGTGTTTCGAAAACTTGATATTCATCAGTTTTCGCCGAAGAGTGTTTCGAAAACATGATATTCATTAATTTTCGCCGGTGAGTGTTTCAAAAACTTGATATTCATCAATTTTCAACAATGAGTGTTTCGAAAACTTGATTTTCTTGTTAATCAGTTTTCGCCGATGAGTGTTTCGAAAACATGATATTCATCAGTTTTCGCCAATTAGTGTTTGGAAACTTGATTTTCTTGTTTATCAGTTTTCCCCGATGAGTGTTTCGAAAAGATTATATTCATCAATTTTCGCCAGTGAGTGTTTCGAAAACTTGATTTTCGTGTTAATCGGTTTTCGCCGATGAGTGTTTCGAAAACTTGATTTTCTTGTTAATCAGTTTTCGGTGATGAGTGTTTCGAAAACTTGATATTCATCAATTTTCGCCGGTGAGTGTTTCAAAAACTTGATATTCATCAGCTTTCGCCAATGAGTGTTTCGAAAACTTGATTTTCTTGTAAATCATATTTCGCCAAGTAGTATTTTGAAAACTTGATATTCATCAGTTTTCGTCGGTGGATGATTCAAAAACATGATATTCATCAGCTTTCCCCAATGAGTGTTTCAAAAATTTGATTTTCTTGTTAATCAGTTTTCGACGATGAGTGTTTCGAAAGCTTCATATTCATCAGTTTTCGTCGGTGAGTGTTTCAGAAACTAGATATTCATCAGTTTTCGCCAATGAGTGTTTCGAAAACTTGATTTTCTAGTTAATCCGTTTTCGCCGGTGAGTGTTTCAAAAACATGATATTCATCCGTTTTCACCGGTTAGTGTTTCGAAAGCTTGTTATTCATCAGTTTTCGCCAATGAGTGTTTCGAAAACTTAATTTTCTTGTTAATCAGTTTTTGCCGAAGAGTGTTTCGAAAACTTGATATTCATCAGTTTTCGCAGATTAGTGTTTCGGAAACTTGATATTTATCAATTTCGCCCATGATTGTTTCGAAAACTTGATTTTCTATTTTATCAGTTTTCGCCGATGAGTGTTTCGAAAACTTGATATTCATTAATTTTCGGCGGTGAGTGTTTCAAAAACTTGATACTCATCAATTTTCGCCATTGAGTGTTTCGAAAACTTGATTTTCTTTTTAATTAGTTTTCGCCGATGAGTGTTTCGAAAACTTGATATTCATTAGTTTTCGTTGGTGAATGTTTAGAAATCTTGATATTCATTAGTTTTCCCTAGTGAGTGTTTCGAATACTTGATTTTCTTGTAAATCAGTTTTCGCCGATGAGTGTTTCGAAAAGTTGGTATTCATCTATTTTCGCCAGTTAGTGTTTCAAAAACTTAATTTTATTTAGTTTTCGTCATTGAGTGTTTCAAAAACTTGATTTTCTTGTTAATCAGTTTTTGCCGAAGAGTGTTTCCAAAACTTGATATTCATCAGTTCTCACCGATAAGTGTTTCGGAAAGTTGATATTCGTCAGTGTTCGCCAATGAGTGTTTCGAAAACATGATTTTCCTGCTAATCAGTTTTCGCCGATGAGTGTTTCGAAAACTTGATATTCATCAGTTTTTGCCACTGAGTGTTTCGAAAACTTAATTTTCTTGTTAATCATTTTTCGCCGATGAGTGTTTCGATAACTTGATATTCATCAGTTTTCGCCGGGGAGTGTTTCGGAAACTTGATATTTCATCAGTTTTTGCCAATGAGTGTTTCGAAAACTTGATTTTGTTGTTAATCAGTTAGTCGATGAGTGTTTCAAAAACTTGATATTCATCAGTTTTCGCCAGTGAGTGTTTTGGAAACTTGATATTGATCAGTTTTTCGCAATGAGTGCTTCAGAAACTTGATTTTCTTGTTGATTAGTTTTCGCCGGTTAGTGATTCGGAAACTTGATATTCATCAGTTTTGGCCAATGAGTGTATCAAAAACTTGGTTTTGTTGTTAATCATTTTTCCCCGAAGAGTGTTTCGTAAACTTGATATTCTTTAGTTTTAAACGGTGAGTGTTTCGGAAACTTGATATTCATCAGTTTTCACCAATGAGTGTTTCGAAAACGTGATTTTCTTGTTAATAAGTTTTCGCTGGTGAGTGTGTCAGAAACTTGATTTTCTTGTCGATAAGTTGATATTCATCAGTTTTTGCCGATGAGTGTTTCAAAAACTTGATATTCCTTAGTTTTCGCCCATGAGTGTTTCGAAAACTTGATTTTCTTGAAAATCAGTTTTCGCCGACGAGTGTTTTAAAAACTTGATATTCATCAGTTTTCGACGATGAGTGTTTCGATAATTTGATTTTCTTGTTAATCAGTTTTCGTCGGTGAGTGTTTCAAAAAATTGATATTCATCTCTTTTCGCCTGTGAATGTTTCGAAATCTTGATATTCAACAGTTTTTGCCAATGAGTGTTTCGAAAACTTGGTTTTCTTGTTAATCAATTTTCGCCGATGAGTGTTTTGAAAACATGATTTTCATCCGTTTTCGCCGGTGAGGGTTTCGAAAACTTGATATTCATCAGTTTTCGCCATTGACTGTTTCGAAAACTTGATTTTCATGTTTATTTGTTTTCGCCGATGAATGTTTTGAACACTGGCTATTCATAAGTTTTCGCAGATTTGTGTTCTAGAAAGATGTTATTTATGAGTTTTCGCCCATGAGTGTTTCAAAAACTTGATTTTCTTGTTTATCTATTTTTCCCCGATGAGTGTTTTGAAAACTTTATATTCATCAATTTTTGCCAAAGAGTATTTCCAAAACTTGATTTTCTTGTCAATCAGTTTTCACCGGTGAGTGTTTCGGAAACTTGGTATTCTTGTTTATAAGTCTTCGCCGATGATTGTTTCGAAAATTCGATTTTCATGAGTTTTCCCCAGTGAGTGTTTTAGAAACATGATATTCATCAGTTTTCGCCAATGAATGTTTCGAAAACTTGATTTTTTGTCAATCAGTTTTCGCCGGTGAGTGTTTCGAAAACTTAATTTTCTTGTTAATCAATTTTCGCCAATGAGCATTTCGAAAACATGATATTCATCAGTTTTCGCCAATGAGTGTTTCGAAAACTTGATATTCATTAGTTTTCGACGATGAGTGTTTCGATAATTTGATTTTCTTGTTAATCAGATTTCGCCGATGAGTGTTCCGAAAACATGATATTCATCAGTTATCGCCAATGAGTGTTTCGAAAACTTGATTTTCTTGTTAATCAGTTTCGCCAATGAGTGTTTCGAAAACTTGAAATTCATCGTTTTCGCCGGTGAGTGTTTCGAAAACTTGATATTCATCAGTTTTCGAAAATGAGTGTTGCGATAATTTTGATTTCCTTGTTAATCAGTTTTTGCCGATGAGTGTGTCGAAAACTTGATATTCATCCGTTTTTGCCAATGAGTATTTCGAAAACTTGATTTTCTTGTTAATCAGTTTTTGCCGACGAGTATTTTGAAAACTAGATATTCATTAGTTTTGCCGATTAGCGTTTCGGTAACTTTATATTCATCAGTTTTTGCCAATGAGTGTTTCAAAAACTTTATTTTCTTGTTTATAAGCTTTCGCCGATGGGTGTTTCGAAAATTTCATATGTATCAGTTTTCGCCGGTAAGTGTTTCGGAAACTTGATATTCATCAGTTTTGGCCTATGGGTGTTTCAACAACTTGATTTTCTTGTTAATCAATGTTCCTCGATGAAATTTTCGAAAACTTGATTATCATCTTATTTCGCCGGTGAGTGTTTCGAGAACTTGATATTCATCACTTCTCGCCAATGAGTGTTTCGAAAACTTAATTTTCTTGTCGATCAGTTTTCGCCGATGAGTGTTTCGAAAACTTGATATTCATCAGCTTTCGTCGATGAGTGTTTCGAAAACTTTATCTTCAACAGTTATCGCCAGTGAGTGTTTCAAAAACTAGGTTTTCTTGTTTATCAGTTTTTGTCGATGACTATCTCGAAATTATGATATTCATTATATAATACCGAATAGTGTTTTGGAAACATGATATTCATCAGTGTTTGCCGATTAGACTTTCGAAAACTTGATTTTCTTGTTAATCAGTTTTCGCTGGTGATTGTTTCGAAAACTTGGTTTTCTTGTTAATAAGTTGATATTCATCAATTTTCGCCAATTAGTGTTTTGAAAACTTGATTTTCATCAGTTTTCCCCGGTGAGTATTTCGGAAACTTGATATTGATTAATTTTTTCCAATGAGTGCTTCAAAAACACGATTTTCTTGTTAATCACTTTTCGCTGTTATCTTTTTCAAAAACTTTATTTTCTTGTCAATAAGTTGATAATCATCAATTTTCGCCGATGAGTGTTTCATAAACTCAAATTCATCAGTTTTTGCCATCGAGTGTGTCGAAAACTTGATTTTTTTGTTAATCTGTTTTCGCCGGTGAGTGTTTCGAGAACTTGATATTCATCCATCTTCGCCCGTGAGTGTTTCATTATTGTCTCCTTCATCAGCATCATTATCATCATCATCTGGGGTGTCGTGGTAGTGATGTGTCATGCCACGTCATTAAAATATGACATGTAGGAGAGATAGTGTGCCATATGTAACGTCCTAGTTTCTTTATTGATTTTAGTTGCGGAATTAGGTTATTTACTTAACTTCTTAAAAACCTGGTCTAATTTTTTTCTTTTTCCTTTCATGAAGTTAAGTGTTTCCCAAGGATCGCTTACTCTCGGTTGGTTACTTTAACCTAAGAAACTAGAAGTTACATGTTTGAAACTCTCGCGCTCTCCCAAAATACACATACCAATAAGGTTAACTGGAAATGAGGTACTATACCTCCGCATATTGCCTAAGCAGTTCAAACCTAGGTCTACAACGTATAATCCATACAGGCATACATATATACAAACATAAGTATTAAAGTTAGTGGCTCGCAGGCCCAAAATAGTAAGTACTAAGCCTATACTAGAGTGACATCAGAGTCACTGCCAAAAATGTGAGTCAGCTATTGCTACCTGTCCATCTCACCCCTTTCTAAGTCCTTGGGGCATTCTCAACCCAAGGTAAGAAGAAAAGGATGTTAACTGCCTTCAGGATTTGGAAGTATCCCAAGAGGGGTACTTCAGGAGCTCTACCTCAATCTCCGGCAACAGAATGTACCTGGGCATCTGAACACACTAACGTAATGAGATATAAAATCCCAGTAACATAGATTACCAATTTTATATATAAAACTAATTAGTGGTTCAGCTGCATTCCTAAGAATACAGAAAAATGCTTCCTTCTCAATCAACAGATAATTTAAACATGATACACATCAAATAAAAGATACTTCCACTCTCAAAAGGAATCAATACATCAATCACATGATATACCCATTCATACAAATGGTCATGTTGAAAACTGTAAATAGATGAAAAATCATTTTCATTTTCAAAACATGCATATTTACCACTATATGCAATTTTCAGCCATGCCAGTCTTTTCAAAAAGGTTCATGTTTACCTCTACATGCAACCGTCAAGTCTCTCCAGGACCTGTTACAACTGGTTAAACCATTACCATTAAATCAAAAACCAATCTAATGAAACAGGACAATGCCGACTTACAATTTAACACTATGGAAAGCCTACCCAATAGGGCTAACAGGTAATTACCTAACATCCCAGGGCGTCCCCCGGTGTGCGCACAAAGTTAGAACCTTAGGATCACCAGTCCCGGACTGGATTATTTCCTCACTAGTTGCTAGGCAGCTACGTCCCGGACGCATTCCTAGCCAGCCTAGTGTGT
The DNA here is from genome assembly GCA_014851425.1 of Senna tora. NCBI lineage: Eukaryota > Viridiplantae > Streptophyta > Magnoliopsida > Fabales > Fabaceae > Senna > Senna tora. The sequence continues at coordinate 32,785 of JAAIUW010000254.1, read as the reverse complement.
CCTTTTCAGACAGATCAAATTATACAATATAATTTTATTCACAGGTAATGTTTACTCAGTTGCCAATTACATTGCCTCTCAGGGCATCAAAACATAGTCATTGCCTCTCCAGGGCAGAAATGCTTAATCATTGCCTCTTCAGGGCAGAAACACATAATCATTGCCTCACCGGGGCAGAAATACAAATATTGCCTCTCCAGGGCAAATTACCACTTTACCCTCCCAGGGCATATGCACATCAGAATACAGATGCATGCTCAAAAGTCTGCCCTCCAAGGCATTTTCAATTCACAGATGCATGCAAAAGTTCATTTTCATGGTTTGGATGCCACACACTTAAATAGCCTGATAAAAATCAATAATTTCAACCATTGGTCAACAAAAGTCAACCAGAAGTCAACCATATTGTCAAATATACCTTGGCATAACAAGTAACAGGCATAACTAGCAATTTAAGCATCCAAAGGTCATGGAATTTTACCACAATCATCATTAATACATACTCAACAGCTTAAATCAATTTTCCAATAGAGACAATTGCAATTGGACCCTTAAATTCTCAAATCTTTTCAAAGGAGTCCATTTCTTTAAGGAAAGGAATTCAAGGCACATTTCAAGCAATTTGACTTCAGTTAGTCACCAAAATGGTCAATTAGGACCTGCTACACACACCCAGAAAATCCCAACAGAATTGAACCAGAATTTGGGTAGAAATAGGACTTTTCAGTTTTTATCAAGTTTTTCTTGCAAATTAGTCCCTATTAACACCCAAATTCTGTTCTGGTTGTTTCAAGTCAAAACCAGGGTGCAGCAAGTACCTAAAAGCTAATTGGGACTTGCTCATGCAGTTTCCACAGAAAAATAGCAATCAGAAGACATACTTTTGCAGCAAAACACCTAAATTTTCCCAAAAATCAAGTTGAGCATAGAATGGGGTTAGAGGCCACTTTGACCACTTCCCTGCAAATACAGAGGTCCGTACTAACATAAAGAACTAGAAAGTACAGAAATTTTACCACAGATAACTCAGTTTACACAGATTCTGAAAAAGGGGCAAAAACAGAAAAATCAGTTCACTTTAGTCCCTATTTCATACACTCCTCTGTTCTGACCTCTATCCAGCCCAGTTTAGCATCTCATAAGCATGATAAGACCACTTGTGGCTTGCACAGCAAGTGTGGGCAGCCACATCAGTACAGAATTGCCAGTTTTGCAAGTGTTTCACTCATTTTGCCATTTTTTTCCTCTTTTGACCCTTTTTCTGGTTTCTAGCCCATAAGTTAACACCTTTTCTGTTTGGGGAGGGTACTTAGGAGGTTTAGAGGGTGGGAGAACATGCCTACCCTCTTGGAACCTGAGTGCCCAAGTTTTAGGGTTGAACAGCCCACTTATACCCTCTTTCATACATATCTTGCCTAACCTTTACTCTAAGGGTGCTTTAACCCTATCTTTCTTTCTTTCACCCTTAGTTCCTTCACTGCCCAGTGTCCTAAACCTCTAAATTCAGAAAAATGATCCCACAATGTCACAGAGCACATAGCCAAAATTCAGCAAGCATTCATAGTTGAAAATTACAAATATTGTGTTTTCTTGGCTTGTGTAAGCTCCATGATTCCAGCTAGCATTTTCAGAGTTATGACAGTTAAGAAACTCAGCAAAACATAAAATATGCACAAAAAAACAGCATTCCCAAGCTTGCAAGACCCTCTTGGAAAAATTTAGGTTATTCTCTCAAAAATAACATGTGTACTCATCTTTGCATTCTATGAGTTTCTAAATCAAAAAATTAAGCATGGGATAGGTGAATCCTCAGTATATAGCCACTGTGAGAAAACCAGAAAGGTCATGAGGGAGGTACACACACTAACCAGCAGCAGTTCAAAGAGTCCACTGGCCAATTTTTGCTTAGAAAATTTATCCCAATCTCATGACTTTCTTGTTTTAGCTTAGAAATTCACTCTATCATTTTTATACCAGAAGTTTGTCTTTCCAAGACCCTTAAAAGAATTACCAGCTAGTATTTGATAACTTAACAATAGTGAAAAAGAATTTTGCAGCAGATGACAGTAGGAGAAGAAGGATAAAATCAGTTTTATTGAAAGAGTCTTTCATCCTTATGGCTAAAAAGCATGACTACTGAACCAGAGGTTCCATGAGTGAACATGTCAAATTTCTAACACCAAAAGGTCTGAATAACATTTATTGGTTCATTTAAACTTAGTTCAGCACCCAAAACACTAGATGCAACAAAACAACAAGCATACACTTCCACAACAGAAAAACAACATTTTTAGCAGAAAATCAACAAGTTTTCGAGGCTCTGAACCCATGTACGGCAGCCTCTGATCATACATGCATTAAGGGGCTTTGACAGTTCATTCTCTTAGCTTTCTAATGACTACTCACACGCTCAATTGGGACAAGAAATGAAGGAGATATGTTCCCTGGAAGCTTCACTGCCCGAAACAGGGCATTCTGTGGCAGCCTCGGGAAATTGAGTCATAGAGGCTCATACCACCATTTCTGGTGGATGCTCTTGGCTCAGGGATGGAGAAGGAAGGGTAACACTACGTTACCTTGATTTCCAGAAGAAGAGACACGGATTTGGGCCTCTGAATAGCTTGGGCAAACTTATGCAAAACAGCAAGATTTCTGGTGTGAGTGTGAGTGTGGATTTCTGCTTCTCTCTCTACCTCCAGCTACAATCCTCCGATTCTCCCAGCTCACACACGACCTCATCCTCTCTCTGGACCTGTTCTCTCTTGCTCTCAGCTCTCAACTTATGATTTTAGCTACTGGTGTGGCTTTCTCTCGGTTTTCACTTCCTTTTATAGCCACCAAGGCATGTGTGAGTGAAATGATGAGTGTGGTGAGGTGTCTAACAGTGAAGGCAAATTGAAATGCGTTTAGACACCTAAGTGAGGTGTGCTGGCAGCTTAAGGGCTGTTTGGGTGATTAGTTTAGGTGCTTAGGTCTCGGGTAGACTTTAATCTAGGTGTGCTAGTGAGTGATGCTTAAGAGGTTGTTTAATTTGGGTTCTAAAGTGATGGGTCTTGATATTTAAATCCTATTTCTTGTCACTTTCTCCTTGCTTTCAGTTTCCCCAAGTTGCTGGCAACTATAAACACCTTAATTGGGTATTTACTTGGCTTTAAAACTAGTAAATTCGGTTACAAGCTCTTAAAGACATTAAAAGGGATTAATTTGTGATAAGTTTCCTATTTATTACTATTTTTAAAATATGTAACTCACCTATTTGTGTTTTTTTTTATTTCATTTCATGGCTGGCACTTTGTAGGATAGTTTAGGCTGTCTCTAAGTGGTTAAATTGGGCTTCCTTAGGCCTTAAGTAAGCTAAAGGGCTAAAGCTCCAATTTTTCAGTTCTTTCATTTTAGTCCTGACTTTTCACTGGAGAAAATGTATCTTTTTAGGACTCTTCTTGAGGTTCGGGTCCCTTAGCTAGGTCTTAGGGTATCTCTAAAGTGTCCTAGGGTATCTTTCTAGGGTCAAATAGGTCTTTTCTGCCCTATTTAATTCCTTAAAGAAAAAGGTTAAAAACTAACTTATTCTTTTCAATTTAGTCCCTAAGGTTAGGGTTAGGGTTCCTCTGATCATTTTTCTCTGGTTTTTGGGGCTCTTGACCTCTAGTTAGGGTTTCATAAACTTAATTACAAACAAAAACAAAGGCAAACACATCCAAACACTTAAAAATCAAAAAGTCAAACAAGTTGAAGAAAAGTCAACAACTTAGAAAAAGTCAAAACTTTGACTTTTTGGTCAAAGTTGAGTTCCCATTTTTGGGATGTTACATCATATAAGCATGCCACGTCATTATTTAACAGCAAAAAGTTAACGGTGTACGTTTGAGGACCAAAATCGACCAAAAAAAAACTTTGAAGACCAACATTAAACTTTTGAAACATTGAGGACCAACATTAAATTTCATGCAAACATTGAGGACCAAAATAATACTTTAGCCTAAAAAAAACATATATATATTTTACTAATTTAAAAATAATAAATTTTTTTATAATATTAATAATAAATAATATTAAATGTTTTTTAAATTTTTTTAATAATAATAAAACTCTTTTTTTTGATTTAATAATAATAAAAAAATTTTCTTTTACTAATTTAATATAATAAAAAAATAGTTTTTTTTACTAATTAAAAAAATTATAATATTAATAATAAATATTATTAAATTTATTAATAATAATAAAACTCTCTTTTTTTTTGAATTAATAATAATAATAATAAAACTTTTTTTTTGAAAAATAAATACACCTACATAAAATAAAGCTAAAGAAAAATGCAAATGGTGGAGATGAGGCAGAGGGCATGCACTACAACACATAGATCTATGTGCTGCAGCAGTTGCTCTCTGCCTTCAACCACTTTTCACGCACAGGTCATGTGCTGCAGCACATGATCTGTTATGCCCATTTAACAAAATTTCACTTTCAATTAGCTCAATTTTACTGAAAGTAATACCTCCAACCTCAATTTTACCACAAAAGCATTGCTGAGATGCCTCATTTTCTTTCTCAATTAAGTGCTTCCATCCTCTTGCCTTTTTGCTATTGTTCTTTCAGTATCAACTGCCTCTTGCCCTATGAAGAAAACCAGAAAAAAAAATATCACAATAAACTACAATCCTAAAATAAAATAAACAAACATAAAAAAAAACTTTAATTTAAAAATGATGACTCAATGTATCTTGGGTTGCCTCCTAAGTAGCGCTAAGTTTAAAGTCTTCAGCCAGACTTAGTTCCTTTCAGTGTTCTTAATGACTACGGAGTATGCCCTTTCAAAGTCTCCTCCCCAGTAGTGCTTAAGTCTTTGCCCATTGGTTAGGAAGATATTGCCGGTTTTCTCATCCTTAACTTCGACCGCTCCATGAGGGGCGACCTTAGTCACCAAGAATGGTCCCGACCATCGAGACTTAAGTTTTCCTGGAAAGAGCTTCAATCTAGAGTTGTAGAGCAACACTTGTTGGCCCGATTTGAACTCTCACTTTTGGATATGCTTGTCATGCCATCGCTTAGTCTTTTCTTTGTATACCCAAGAATTTTCGTAGGCAGAAAGTCTAAATTCCTCCATTTCATTCAATTGCAAAGCTCTTCTCTCACCAGCTGCTTTCATGTCAAAGTTTAGCTTCTTAATTGCCCAGTAGGCGCTATGTTCCAACTTAAGAGGGAGGTGGCAAGCCTTACCGAATACCAACCGGTATGGAGACATGTCGATTGGTGTCTTGTATGCAGTGCGGTAAGCCCATAAAGCATCATCAAGTCGCTGCGACCAATCTTTTCTTGTTGGGCAAACCATTTTCTCCAGAATTCTCTTGATTTCCCGATTGGAAATCTCCACTTGACCACTAGTTTGAGGATGATAACTAGTGGCAACCTTGTGCTTAACATTATACTTGGAGCGAAGGGCATTGAACCACTTATTACAAAAATGAGTGCCCCCATCACTAATAATAGCCCGAGGAGTACCAAACCGAGTGAAAATGTTCTTTTTCAGAAATTTCACTACCACCTTTGCATCATTGGTGGGAAGAGCAACTGCCTCAACCCGCTTGGAGACATAGTCCACAGCCACCAAAATGTATTGATTGCCATAAGAAGAGACAAACGGTCCCATGAAATCTATCCCCCAAACATCAAATAATTCAACTTCTGAAATACCGTTTAGAGGAATCTCATGTCTTCTAGAAATATTTCCAGTTCTCTGGCATCTATCACACTTAGCAACAAATGAATGAGCATCTTTAAACAAAGAAGGCCAATAAAAACTAGATTGTAGGACCTATGCAGCAGTCCTATTACCTCCAAAATAACCACCGTAAGGTGAAGAATGACACTGCTTCAGAATGTCTTCAATCTCAGATTCAGGAACACATTTTCTTATCAACTGATCAGCACAATGCTTGAATAGAAATGGTTCATCCCATATATAGAATTTTGCATCATGCAAGAATCTCTTCTTTTGCTATGAAGATAAGTAAGAAGGCATCAAACCACTAGCCACAAAATTAGCAAAGTCAGCATACCAAAGACCATCTATTTGATCCACCCAAAAGAGCTGCTCATCTGGGAAATTCTCATTGATCAATGGTTGCTTTTTCGCTGATTCCTCGGTTTCTAACCGGAACAAATGGTCAGCTACTTGATTTTCACTACCCTTCTTGTCTCTAATCTCAAGACCAAATTCTTGGAGTAGTAGCACCCATCTAATAAGTCGTGGCTTTGCATCATTTTTCTCCACCAAGTACTTGATGACCGAGTGATTAGTAAAGACGATAACCTTTGTTCCCACCAAATATGATTGAAACTTGTCAAAAGCAAACACTACAGCAAGAAGTTCTTTCTCAGTAGTGGTGTAATTCAGCTGAGCTTTAGTAAGGGTCTTACTAGCATAATATATAGGATGAAAAATTCTATCTTTCCTTTGTCCCAAAACTGCGCCCACAGCATAGTCACTAGCATCACACATGAGCTCGAAAGGAAGCTCCCAGTCAGGCACAATTATGATTGGTGCAGAAACCAACCTCTTCTTCAACTCTAGAAATGCCTTCATACAATCATCAGTGAAATTGAAGGCAATATCCTTCTCAAGCAAACTACACAAATGCTTAGCAATTTTAGAGAAATCTTTGATGAACTGAGGATAGAAACTGGCGTGGCCCAAGAAGCTTCTAATTCCTTTCACAGAAGAGGGAGTAGGGAGATTTTCAATGGTAGAGATTTTAGCTTTATCTACCTCAATTCCTCTATGTGAAATTCTATGCGCAAGAACAATTCCTTCTTTTACCATGAAGTGGCATTTTTCCCAATTAAGAACCAGATTAGTTTCTTCGCATCTTTGAAGTACTTTAGCAAGATTTTGGAGGCAAGTGTCAAAGGAGCTCCCAAGGATGGAGAAATCATCCATGAACACCTCCAAGAATTCTTCCACCATGTCAGAGAAAATAGACATCATGCACCTTTGGAAAGTAGCAGGAGCATTGCATAACCCAAAGGGCATTCTTCTAAAAGCAAATGTGCCGTATGGGCACGTGAATGCTGTCTTCTCCTGATCTTCAGGTGCAATGGCTATCTGATTATAACCTGAATAGCCATCTAAGAAACAATAGAAATCTTGCCCGGCCAGTCTATCGAGCATCTGATCAATCAAAGCAAAGGAAAATGGTCTTTCCCGGTTGCCTTATTCAGCTTCCTGTAGTCCATGAAAACTCTCCACACAGTAACTGCTCGAGTAGGAATCAGTTCATTGTTTTCATTAGCTACCACAATCATACCACCCTTCTTGGGCACACATTACACTGGACTTACCCAAGAGTTGTCAAAAATAGGATAAATGATTCCGACGTCAAGCCATTTTATGATCTCTTTCTTCACCACTTCTTTCATAATTGGATTTAAATGCCGTTGATGCTCAATGCTCGACTTGCTTCCATCTTCCATGAGTATCTTGTGCATACAAAAAGAAGGACTAATGCCCTTAATATTTGAAATTGTCCATCCAATTGCCTTCTTGTGGTCTCTCAAGACTCGAAGCAATTTCTCTTTTTGCACTTGACTAAGAGATTCAAGAATAATGACAGGCAATGTAGAAGACGCCCCCAAATAAGCATATTTGAGATGAGGTAGAAGTGGCTTGAGCTCTAACTGAAGTGGTTCTTCAATAGAAGGTTTAGCAAAAGGCCTTAGTGCAGAAGAAAGATCAAGATCCTCAAATCTCCTATTAGGCTTAGATAATTGCACAGAAGACTCTAGCATTTTCACATAATCACTAATATCCTCTTCATCATGCTCAAGTATAGATATAATAGCAGCTTCTAAAGGATCAACAGGATGAGATTTAATCATTACCTCCCTTACTGTAGAGTCTATGGAGGATTCTATCACATTGACTCTGAAGCACTCTTCGGGTTCACCAGGAAGTTTCATTGCTTTAAAGACATTGAAGGTAACTTTCTCATCTTGTACGCTCATCTTCAACTCTCCCTTCTGAACATCAATAATGGTCCTGCCTGTAGCTAAGAAAGGTCTCCCTAGAATAATGGGCACCTATTTATCTTCTTCATAATCAAGTACAATAAAATCTACAGGAAAGATGAATTTATCCACCTTGACTAAAACATCTTCAATCACACCGCGTGGATAAGCTATAGAACGGTCGGCTAGTTGAAGCATCACAGTAGTAGGGCTAGCCTCTCCTAATCCCAACTTCTTGAACACAGAAAGAGGCATTAAATTGATACTTGCCCCTAAATCATATAGGGCCTTACCAGTGAATTGTTCACCTATTTTGCATGGAATGGTAAAACTCCCTGGATCCTTGAGCATAGGGGGAAGCTTGTTTTGCAATATGGCACTACACTCCTCAATGAGAGCTACTGTCTCATAATCAGTTAATCGCCTCTTCTTGGATAGGATGTCCTTCATAAATTTGACATAAGAAGGCATTTGCTCAAGAGCCTCAGCAAAAGGGATGTTGATATGCAACTTCTTAAAGATATCTAGGAATTTATTGAATTGTTAATCAGTCTTTCGCTTTAACAGTCTTTGAGGAAATGGAGGTGCCGGTCTAGACTGCACAGTTACTTTCTCAATGTCTTCCTCAAGTGGTTTCTCACCTTGATTCACAATCACAGCCGGTTCAACATCTTTATTTTTCTCATACTCAGCTGTCTTAGGATTGCCCTCAAGCACAGTACCACTTCTCAAAGAAATAGCCTTGCACTGCTCTTTACCTTCCCCCTAGGATTAGTTTCAGTATCACTAGGAAGGGTGCCTTGCTGTCTATTATTCAAAGCAATTGTCAACTGACCCATTTGAGTCTCAAGATTTCTCAAAGATGATGCTTGGCTTTGGATTAATGCAGTTTGATTTTGAATAACTGCATTTGACTTTGCATGAGGGCGTCATTCTTGGACATGTAGGACATCATCTTCTCTTCCAAGGATGGCTTCTTCTTAGCAGGTGAAGGAGGTGCTATGGCTTGTTGATTGAAACCCCCAATATTAAATCTAGGTGGATTGTTGGGACGTGAAGATGAAGACAGTCCAACACCTTGATTTTGACTCCAAGAGAAATTATGATGATTTCTCCACCCCGAATTATAAGTGTTGGAGCAAGGATTATTGGCATTCCTGTTCGCCAGATACTGAACGCTCTCCAAGACAATCGAACATTGCTCTGAAGTGTGAATTTCTCCACAGTTCTCACAAGATTGAACAATAGGGCTCACAGTTTTAACTGCTCCCTGAATACCCAAAGACTTAACCTCTTTAGTCAAAGCAGCAATTTGAGAAGATAGGGATGCAAACATATCAGAGTCTTGTGCTCCAGAAACTCTTGCATGCACGTGTTTGTCCGAGTGCTATTGATGATTGTTATATGACATTGTCTCTAACAAAGTGTAAGCAGCATCAACTGGTTTGGACATTAGAGCCCTACCAGCTGTAGCATAAATAGACGTTCTGATCTCAGAAGATAACCCATTATAGAATGTTTGCACTTGAAGCCATTTTGGTAGCCAATGATGTGGACATTTTCTCAATAATTCCTTGAATCTTTCCCCAGCTTCATAGAGACTTTCATTGTCCAAAAGCACAAAAGACGTTATATCATTTCTCATCTTGGCAGTTTTCCCAGGTGGAAAATACTTAGTAAGAAATTGTTGGGCCAACTCTTCCCATGTAGAGATCGAACGCTCTAGTAAAGATTGTAGCCAAACTTTTGCCTTATCCCTTAATGAGAAGGGAAAGAGCCTCAGACGAATGGCATCATCAGAAACACCATTGTGCTTGAAAGTATCACAGATCTCCAGAAAATTAAGGATGTGGTTGTTGGGGTCTTCAATGGGTGGACCTAGCACTTCACTTATGGAATTTTACCCTTTTTCACTACTTAAATCAATGATTTGGTGTTAGTCTTAGCCCTACTTTCATTATATGAATTTTCCAATCCTATATAAATTCTACTTCTCAAATCTAACTCCTCATATGCCTATGGAAGTATAAATTTAAGAGATGCATTAAATTCATGCCAATTTTGACTCCTCAAGGCCCTTAGGTATATGCCTATCCTTAGGGCTAATCAAGTTAATCAAGCACAATGAACATAGAACAAGAGGTATTCAACCCAAGGACTAAATATAGAAGTCCTCTTCCAAGGAAATCCCAAATCCTCTAATTTCCCTAAGTAGTGGCCAAACAACTAGAGTTCATCAAGCACAAAGTTGAATAAACACCAAAATGCATTAAATCAAGTAATCAAAGTAGCAAATCCATAAGTTTACATACTAGGGTACCACAACCATAAGATAAGAAAAGCCTAGCCGATAATATTCAAGGAAATTACAAGCTTAAAAACAGAAAAATCAGTAAACATCAAAGCAAAGAGAAGAAGAGAAGAAAAACCTTGTGTCCAAGACTCCAATCCAATCCTTCTTCAATTGAATCAACTTGAGACAACTTGAAGCTTGAGTTTCCCTTCCTATTTCCGCACCTCTGCAACTCCTAAACTAACCAAATTGCTGAAATTCCCTCGAACCCTAAGTTTAAAAGCATTTAAAACAGCAAGAAAATCGGGTTCCCAAAATGCCCCTGTGACGTTGTGCTGCAGCACATCGATTATGTGCTGCAGTACATGCTCTATGATCTGCTTGTGCTACAGCACATGGGCTTGTGCTGCAGCACACCGCTTCTGTCTCTTTGTGCAGCTGTTGTGCTGCAGCACACAGATTTGTGCTGTAGCACACTTCCTTTACTTGCTTCCCTTAATGCTTTACTTTCAAAAGTGCCCCAACTTGAATTATTCTTCTCCAAAATGGCCCTAAGCACAAAAGTAAAATACAAATAAGTCCCTAAACTCCATTAAATTCAACAAAACACTCACAAATAAAAACAAGACAATCTAAAATCACATTAATTAACATTTACAAGCCTAAGACCATAAAAACACTCTAAAATGCAATTAATTGTGGCTCAACGATAATGAAAGCCTCCTAAAATCCAGGAAACACTAACCTAAATAACTCTATTTCATAGGGTTATTAGAAACATGATATTTATCAGTTTTCGCCCATGAGTGTTTCGAAAACTTGATTTTCTTGTTAACCAGTTTTCGCTGATGAGTGTTTCGAAAACTTGATATTCATCAGTTTTCGGTGATGAGTGTTTCGAAAACTTGATATTCATCAGTTTTCGCCAACGAGTGTTTCGAAAACTTGATTTTCTTGTTAATCAGTTTTCGCCGATGAGTGTTTTGAAAACTTGATATTCATCTGTTTTCGCCGATTAGTGTTTCAGAATATTGATATTGATCAGTTTTCGCAAATGAGGGTTTCGAAAACATGATTTTCTTGTTAATCAGTTTTTGCCGATGAGTGTTTCGAAAACTTGATATTCATCAGTTTTCGCAGGTGAGTGTTTAGAAAACATTATATTCATCAGTTTTCGCCAGTGAGTGTTTCGGAAACTTGATTTTCTTATTAATCAGTTTTCACCGATGAGTGTTTAGAAAACTTGATACTCATCAGTTTTCGCCGATTAGTGTTTCGGAAACTTGATATTCATCAGTTTTCGCCAATGAGTTTTTCGAAAACTTGATTTTCTTGTTAATTAGTTTTCGCCGGGAAGTGTTTCGAAAACTTGATATTCATCAGTTTTCACCACTTAGTGTTTCGAAAACTTGATTTTCTTGTTAAGCAGTTTTCGCTAATGAGTGTTCCGAAAAATTGATATTCATTCATTTTGACCGGTGAGTGTTTCGAAAACTTGATATTCATCATTTTTTGCCAATGAGTGTTTCGAAAAATTGAAATTCTTGTTAATCAGTTTATGCCAACGAGTGTTTAGAAAACTTGATATTCATCAGTTTTCACTAGTGAGTGTTTCTGAAACTTGATATTCATCAGTTTTCGCCAATGAGTTTTTTAAAACTTTATTTTCCTGTTAATTAGTTTTCGCTGATGAGTATTTCGAAAACTTGATATTCATCATTTTTCGCCGATGAGTGTTTCAAAAACATGATATTCATCAGTTTTCGCCGGTGAGTGTTTCAAAAACTTGATATTCATCAGTTTTCGCCAGTGATTGTTTCGAAAACTTGATTTTCTTGTTAATCAGTTTTCGCCGATGAGTGTTTCGAAAACTTGATATTCATCAGTTATTGCCGATTAGTGTTTCAAACTTGATATTCATTAGTTTTCGCCAATGAGTGTTTCGAAAACTTGATATTCATCGGCTTTCAGCGATGAGTGTTTCAAAAACTTGATATTCATCAGTTTTCAATAATGAGTGTTTGGAAAACTTGATTTTCTTATTAATCAGTTTTCACTGTTGAGAGCTTCGAAAACTTGATATTCATCAGTATTCGCCGATGAGTGTTTAGAAAACTTGATACTCATCAGTTTTCGCGAGTGAGTGTTTCGAAAACTTGATTTTGTTGTTAGTCAGTTTTCGCCGATGAGTGTTTCTAAAACTTGATATTCATCTGTTTTCGCCGATGAGTGTTTCGAAAATTTGATATTCATCGGCTTTCAGCGATGAGTGTTTCAAAAACTTGATATTCATCAGTTTTCGATAATGAGTGTTTGGAAAACTTGATTTTCTTGTTAATCAGTTTTCACCGATGAGTGCTTCAAAAACTTTATAATCATCAGTATTCGCCGGTGAGTGTTTAGAAAACTTGATATTCATCAGTTTTCGCCATTGAGTGTTTCGAAAACATAATTTTCTTGTTAATCAGTTTTCGCCGATGAGTGCTTCGAAAACTTGAGATTCATAAGTTTTTGTCGGTGAGTGTTTCGAAAACTTTATATTCATCAGTTTTCGCAAGTGAGTGTTTCGAAAACTTGATTTTCTTGTTAATCAATTTTCGCCGATTATTGTTTCGAAATCTTGATATTCATCAGTTTTCGCCAATGAGTGTTTCGGAAACTTGATTTTCTTGTTAATCAGTTCATTGATGAGTGTTACGAAAACTTGATATTCATCAGTTTTTGGCAATGAGTGTTTCGAAAACTTGATTTTCTTCTTAATTAGTTTTCGCCGGTGAGTGTTTCGACAACTTGATATTCATCTGTTTTCACCACTGAGTGTTTCGAAAACTTGATTTCCTTTTAAATCAACTTTCGCGGATGAGTTTTTCGAAAACTTGATATTCATCAGTTTTGGCCGGTGAGTGTTTCAAAAACTTGATATTCATCAGTTTTCGCTAATGACTGGGTCGAAAATTTGATTTTCTTGTTAATCAGTTTTCGCCAATGAGTGTTTCAAAAACATGATATTCATCCGTTTTTCCCCGATTAGTGTTTAGAAAACTTGATATTTTTCACTTTTCGCCCATGAGTGTTTCGGAAACATGATTTTCTTGTTAATCAATTTTCGTCGATGAGTGTTTCAAAAACTTGATATTCATCAGTTTTCGTAGATGAGTGTTTCGAAAACTTGATATTCATCAATTTTCGCCAATGAGTGTTTCGAAAACTTGATTTTCTTGTTAATCAGTTTTCACCGATGACTGTTTCGAAAATTTGATATTCATCAATTTTCGCCAATGAGTGTTTCGAAAACTTGATATTCATCAGTTTTCGCCAATGAGTGTTTCGAAAACTTGATTTTCTTGTTAATCAATATTCGCCGATGAGTGTTTCGATTACTTGATTTTCTTGTTAATCAGTTTTCGCCGGTGAGTGTTTCGAAAACTTGATTTTCTTGTTAATCAATTTTCGTCGTTGAGTGTTCCAAAATCTTTATATTCATCAGTTTTCGCCGTTGAGTTTTTCGAAAACTTGATATTCATTAGTTTTCGCCAATGAATGTTTCAAAAACTTGATTTTCTTGTTAATCAGTTTTCGCCGATAAGTGTTTTGAAAACTTGATATTAATCAGTTTTTGCCGATTAGTGTTTCAGAAACATGATACCCATCTGTTTTCGTCAATGAGTGTTTAGAAAACATGATTCTCTTGTTAATCAATTTTCGCCGATGAGTGTTTCGAAATCTTGATATACATCAATTTCACCGTAGAGTGTTTCAAAAACTTCATATTCAATAGTTTTCGACAATGAGTGCTTCGAAAACTTGATTTTGTTGTTAATCAGTTTTCGTCGATAAGTGTTTCGAAAACTTGATATTCATTAGTTTTCGCCAGTGAGTGTTTAGAAAACTTGATATTCATCAGTTTTTGCCAATGAGTGTTTCAAAAACTTGATTTTCTTGTTAATTTGTTTTCGTCGATGAGTGTTTCAAAAACATGATATTCATCAATTTTTGCCGATTAGTTTTTCAGAAACTTGATATTCATCAGTTTTCGCAAATTAGTGTTTCGAAAACTTGATTTTCTTGTTAATCTGTTTTCGCCGGTGAGTGTTTCGAAAACTTCATATTCATCAGTTTTCGCCGATGAGTGTTTCAAAAACTTGATATTCATCAGTTTTCGCCAATGAGTGTTTCAAAAACTTGATTTTCTTGTTAATCAGTTTTCGCCAATGAGTGTTTCGAAAACTTGATAATCATCAGTTTTCGCCGATTAGTGTTTCGGATGCTTGATATTCATCAGTTTTCGCCAATGAGTGTTTCTAAAACTTAATTTTCTTGTTAATCAGTTCACCGATGAGTGTTTCAAAAACTTGATATTCATCAGTTTTCGACTGTAGTATTTCGGAAACTTGATATTCATTAGTTTTTGGTAATGAGTGTTTCGAAAATTTAATTTTCTTCTTAATCAGTTTTCGCCGGTGAGTGTTTTGAAAACTTGATATTCATCAGTTTTTGCTAATGAGTGTTTCGAAAACTTGATATTCATCCGTTTTGGCCGGTGTGTGTTTTGAAAACTTCATATTCATCAGTTTTCGCCAATGAGTGTTTCGAGAACTTGATTTACTTGTAAATTAGTTTTCGCCCATGAGTGTTTCGAAAACTAGATTTTCTGGTTTATCAGTTTCCCTAATGAGTGATTCGAAAACTTGATATTCATCAATTTTCGCCGGTGAGTGTTTCGAAAACTTGATATTCATCAGTTTTCGCCAATGAGTGTTTCGAAAACTTAATTTTCTTGAGAATCTGTTTTCGTCGATGAGAGTTTCGAAAAACTGATATTCATCAATTTTCGCCGGTGAGTGTTTAGAAAGCTTGATATTCATCAGTTTTCGCCTCTGAGTCTTTCGAAAACGTGATTTTCTTCTAAATCAGTTTTCGCCGATGACTGTTTCGAAAACATGAAATTCATCAGTTTTCGCCGGTGAGTGTTTAAAAAACATGATATTCTTCAGTTTTCGCCAGTAAATGTTTTGAAAACTTGATTTTCTTGTCAATCCGCTTTCACCGATGAGTTTTCGAAAACTTGGTATTCATCAGTTTTTGCCAATTAGTGTGTTGAAAACTTGATATTTATCAGTTTTCCCCCATGGTTGTTTCGAAAGCTTGATTTTCTTGTTTATCAGATTTCGCCGATGAATGTTTCAAAAACAATATATTCATCAATTTTCGCCGGTGAGTGTTGAGAAAACTTGATATTCATCAGTTTTCGCCGATTAGTGTTTCAGAAACTAGATTTTCATCAGTTCTCGCCAATGACTGTTTTGAAAACGTGATATTCTTGTCAATCAGTTTTTGGCGATGAGAGTTTCAAAAACTTGTTATTCACTAGTTTTTGTCGGTGAGTGTATCGAAATCTTGATATTCATTAGTTTTCGCCGGTGAGTGTTTCGAAAACTTGAATTTCTTGTTAATCAATTTTCAGCGATGAGTGTTTCGAAAACTTGATATTCATCAGTTTTCGCCAATGATTGTTTCGAAAACTTGAATGTCTTGTCAATTAGTTTTCACCGATGAGTGTTTCAAAAACTTGATATTCATCAGTCTTCGTCGAATAGTGTTTTAGAAACTTGATATTCATCAGTTTTGGCCAGTGAGTGTTTAGAAAACTTGATATTCAGCAGTTTTCGCCAGTGAGTGTTTCGAAAACTTGATTTTCTTGTTAATCAGCTTTCGCCGATTAGTGTTTCAGAAACTTGATATTCATCAGTTTCCGCGGGTGAGTGTTTAGAAAACTTGATATTGATCAGTTTTCGCCGATAAGTGTTTCGAAAACATGATATTCATCAGTTTTCGCTAATGAGTGTTTTGAAAACTTGATTTTCTTGTTGATCAGCTTTCACCGATGAGTGTTTCAAAAACTTGATATTCATTAGTTTTAGCCAATGAGTATTTCGAAAACTTGATTTTCTTGTTAATCAGTTTTCGCCGATAATTGTTTCGAAAACTTGATATTCATCAATTTTTGTCGCTGAGTGTTTAGAAAACTTGATATTCATCTGTTTTCGCCATTGAGTGTTTCGAAAACTTGATTTTCTTGTTAATCAGTTTTCGCCGATGAGTGTTTCAAAAACTTGATATTCATCAGTTTTCGCCGGTTAGTGTTTTGAAAACTTAATATTCATCAGTTTTCGCCATTGAGTGTTTCGGAAACTTGATTTTCTAGTTAATCAGTTTTCGTCGGTGAGTGTTTTGAAAACTTGATATTCATCAATTTTAACAGATTAGTGTTTCGAAAACTTGATATTTATCAGTTTTCGCCATGAGTGTTTCGAAAACTTGATTTTCTTGAGTGTTTCGAAAACTTGATATTCATCAGTTTTCACTGGTGATTGTTTCAAAAATTTGATATTCATCAGTTTTCGCCAATGAGTGTTTCGAAAACTTGATTTTGTTGTTAATCAGTTTTCACCGATGTCTTTTTCGAAAACTTGATATTCATCAATTTTCGTTGGTGAGTGTTTCGAAAACTTGATATTCAATAGTTTTTGCCGGTGAGTATTTCGAAAACTTGATTTTCTTTTTAATCAGTTTTCGCCGATGAGTGTTTCGAAAACTTGATATTGATCAGTTTTCGCCGATGAGTGTTTCGAAAACTTGATATTCATTAATTTTCGCCGATTAGTGTTTTAAAAACTTGATATTCATCAGTTTTTGCCAATGAGTGTTTCGAAATCTTGATATTCATCAGTTTTCACAAATGAGTGTTTCGAAAACTTGATTTTCTTGTTAATCAGTTTTTGCCGATGAGTGTTTCAAAAACTTGATATTCATCAGTTTTTGCCAATGAGTGTTTCGAAAACTTGATATTCATCAGTTTTCGCCAGTGAGTGTTACGAAAACATGATTTTCTTGTTAATCAGTTTTCGCCGATGAGTGTTTTGAAAACTTCATATTCATCAGTTTTCCACGATTAGTGTTTCGGAAACTTGATATTCATCAGTTTTCGGCAATGAGTGTCTCGAAAACTTGATTTTCTTGTTAGTCACTTCGCCAATGAGTGTTTCGAAAACTTGATATTCATTAGTTTTCGCCGATGAGTGTTTCGAACACATGATATTCATTAGTTTTCACCGATGAGTGTTTCGAAATCTTGATTTTCTTGTTAATCAATTTTCACCGATGAGTGTTTCAAAAACTTGATATTCATCAGTTTTCGCCGATGAGTATTTCGGAAACATGATATTCATCAGTTTTTGCCAGTGAGTGTTTCGGAAACTTGATTTTCTTGTTAATCAGTTTTCGCCGATGAGTGATTCAAAAACTTGATATTCAACAATTTTCGCCGAATAGTGTTTCGGAAACTTGATATTCATCAGTTTTCGCCAATTAGTGTTTCGAAAACTTGATTTTCTTGTTAATCATATTTTGTCAATGAGTGTTTCGAAAACTTGATATTCATCAGTTTTCGCCGATTAGTGTTCGGAAACTTGATATTCTTCAGTTTTCGCCAATGACTGTTCTGAAAACTTGATTTTCTTGTTTATCAATTTTCGCCATTGAGTGTTTCGAAAACTAGATATTCATCAGTTTTCGTCGATGAGTGTTTCGGAAATTTGATATTCATCAGTTTTCGCCAATGAGTGTTTTGAAAACTTGATTTTCTTGTTAATCAGATTTCGCCGATGAGTGTTTCGAAAACTTGATATTCATCAGTTTTCGCCAATGAGTGTTCGAAAACTTGATTTTCTTGTTAATCAGTTTTCGCCGGTGAGTGTTTCGAAAACTTGATATTCATCAGTTTTCGCCAGTCAGTGTTTCGAAAACTTGATATTCATCAGTTTTCGCCGGTGAGTGTTTCGAAAACTTGATATTCATCAGTTTTCGCCAATGAGTGTTTCGAAAACTTGATTTTCTTGTTAATCAGTTTTCGCCGACGAGTATTTTGAAAACTTTATTTTCATCAGTTTTCGCCGGTGAGTGTTTCGAAAACTTGATATGCATCAGTTTTCGCCAATGAGTTTTTCGAAAACTTGATTTTCTTGTTAATTAGTTTTTGCCGGTGAGTGTTTCGAAAAGTTGTTATTCATCAGTTTTCGCCGATTTGTGTTTCAGAAACTTGATATTGCTCAGTTTCCGCCAATGAGTGTTTCAAAAACATTATTTTCTTGTTAATCAGTTTTTGCCAGTGAGTGTATCGAAAACATGATTTTCATCAGTTTTTGTCGTTGAGTGTTTCGAACACTTGATATTCACCAGTCTTCGCCAACGAGTATTTCGAAAACATGATTTTCTTATTAATCAGTTTTTGCCGACGAGTATTTCGAAAACTTGATATTCATCAGTTTTTGCCGTTGAGTGTTTCGAAAACTTGATATTCATCAGTTTTTGCCAATGAGTTTTTCGAAAAGTTGATTTTCTTGTTAATCCGTTTTCGCCGATGAGTGTTTCGAAAACATGATATTCATCAATTTTCGCTAATGAGTGTTTTGGAAACATGATATTCATCAGTTTTCGCCAATGAGTGTTTTGAAAACTTGATTTTCTTGTTAATCAGTTTTTACCAGTGAGTGTTTCGAAAACTTGATTTTCTTGTTAATCAGTTTTCGTATATGAGTGTTTCGAAAACATCATATTCATCAGTTTTTGTTAATTAGTGTTTCGAAAACTTGATATTCATTAGTTTTTGCCAATGAGTGTTTCGAAAACTTGATTTTCTTGTTAATCAGTTTTTGCTGATGAGTGTTTCGAAAATTTGATATTTATTAGTTTTCGGCAATGAGTGTTTCGAAAACTTGATTTTCTTGTTAATCAGTTTTCACCGATAAGTGTTACGAAGCCTTGATATTCATCAGTTTTCACCAATGAGTGTTTCGAAAACTTGATTTTCTTGTTAATCAGTTTTCGCCGATGAGTGTTTCGAAAACTTGATATTCATCAGTTTTCGCCAATGAGTGTTTCGAAAATTGATTTTCTTGTTAATCAGTTTTCGCCGATGAGTGTTTCGAAAAGTTGATATTCATCAGTTTTCCCCGGTGAGCGTTTTGAAAACTTGATATTCATCAGTTTTCGCCAATGTGTGTTTCGAAAACTTGATTTTCTTGTTAATCAGTTTTCGCCGATGAGTGTTTCAAAAACCTGATATTAATCAGTTTTGTCCGGTGACTGTTTCGCAAACTTGATATTCATCAGTTTTTGCCAATGAGTGTTTCGAAAACATGATTTTCTTGTTAATCAGTTTTCACCGATAAGTTTTTCGGAATCTTGATATTTATCACTTTTCGCCAATGAGTGTTTCGAAAAATTGATGTTCTTGTTAATCAGTTTTCGTCGATGAGTGTTTCGAAAACTTGATATTCATCAGTTTTCGTCGGAGAGTGTTTCGGAAACTTCATATTCATCAGTTTTTGCGAAGTGTTTCGAAAACATGATTTTCTTGTTAATCAGTTTTTGCCGATGAGTGTTTCGATAACTTGATATTAATCAGTTTTCGCTGGTGACTATTTCGAAAACTTGACATTCATCACTTTTTGCCAATAAGTGTTTCGAAAACTTGATTTTCTTGTTAATAAGTTTTCGGCGATGAGTGTTTCGAAAACTTGATATTCATCAGTTTTCGCCCATGAGTGCTTCGAAAACTTGATATTCTTGTTAATGAGTTTTTGCCGAGAAGTGTTTCGAAAACTTGATATTCATCAGTTTTCACCGGTAAGTGTTTTGAAAACTTGATTTTCTTGTTAATCAGTTTTTGCCGATGAGTGTTTCGAAAACTTGATATTCATCAGTTTTCGACGGTGACTGTTTCGAAAACTTGATTTTCTTGTTAATAAGTTTTAGTCGGTGAGTGTTTCGAAAACTTGATATTCATCAGTTTTCGCCAATGAGTGTTTCGAAAACTTGATTTTCTTGTTAATCAGTTTTTGCTGATAAGTGTTTCGAAAACTTGATATTCATCGGTTTTCACCGATGAGTGTTTCGAAAACTTGATTTTAATCAGTTTTCGCCGATGATTGTTTCGAAAATTTGGAAATAATCAGTTTTTGCCAATGAGTGTTTCGAAAACTTGATATTAATCAATTTTCGCCGATGAGTTTTTCGAAAACTTGATATTGATCAGTTTTCCTCGGTGAGTGTTTCGGAAACTTGATATTCATCAGTTTTCGCCAATGAGTGTTTCGAAAACCTGATTTTCTAGTTAATAAGTTTTCGCCGATTAGTGTTTCGAAAACTTGATATTCATCAGTTTTCTCCGGTGAGTGTCTCGGATAATTGATATTCATCAGTTTTTGCCAATGAGTGTTTCGAAAACTTAATTTTCTTGGTAATCAGTTTTCGCCGATGAGTTTTTCAGAATCTTGATATTTATCAGTTTTCGCCAATGAGTGTTTCGAAAACTTGATTTCCTTGTTAATTAGTTTTCGTCGATGAGTGTTTCAAAAACTTGATATTCATGAATTTTCGCCGGTGAGTGTTTCGAAAACTTCATATTCATCAGTTTTCGCGAATGAGTGTTTCAAAAACTTGATTTTCTTGTTAATCAATTTTTGCCGATGAGTGTTTCAAAAACTTGATATTAATCAGTTTTCGCCGGTGACTGTTTCGGAAACTTGATATTCATCAGTTTTCGCCGATGAGTGTTTCAAAAACTTGATTTTTGTGTTAATCAGTTTTCGTCGATGAGTGTTTCGAAAGCTTGATATTCATCAGTTTTCGTCGGTGAGTGTTTCAAAAACTTGATTTTCTTGTTTATAAGTTTTCGGCGATGAGTATTTCGAAAACTTGATATTCATCAGTTTTCGCCCATGAGTGTTTCGAAAACTTGATATTCTTGTTAATCAGTTTTCGCCGA
The DNA here is from genome assembly GCA_014851425.1 of Senna tora. Taxonomy (NCBI): domain Eukaryota; kingdom Viridiplantae; phylum Streptophyta; class Magnoliopsida; order Fabales; family Fabaceae; genus Senna; species Senna tora. The sequence goes on along the minus strand of JAAIUW010000254.1, from coordinate 11,660 downwards.
TAAGTGTTTCGAAAACTTGATATTCATCAGTTTTCGCCGGTGAGTGTTTTGAAAACTTGATATTCATCAGTTTTCGCCAAAAAGTGTTTAGAAAACTTGATTTTCTTGTTAATCAGTTTTTGCAGGTGAATGTTTCGAAAACATGATATTCATCGTTTTCACCAATAAGTGTTTCGAAAAAATGATTTTCTTGTTAATCATTTTCGCCGATGAGTGTTTCAAAATCTTGATAGTTATCAGTTTTCGCTGGTGACTGTTTCGAAAACTTGATATTCATCAGTTTTCGCCAATGAGTGTTTCAAAAATTTGATTTTCTAGTTTATCAGTTTTCGCCGATGAGTGTTTCGAAAACTTGATATTCATCAAATTTTGCCAATGAGTATTTCGAAAACTTGATTTTCTTGTTAATCAGTTTTGCCGATGAGTGTTTCGAAAACTTGATATTAATTAGTTTTCGCCGGTGACCTTTCGAAAACTTGATATTCATCAGTTTTCGCCAATAATTGTTTCGAAAACATAATTTTCTTCTTAATCAGTTTTCGCCGATGAGTGTTTTGAAAACTTTATATTCATCAGTTTTCGCGCATGAGTGTTTCGAAAACTTGATTTTCTTGTTAATCAGTTTTTGTCGATAGGTGTGTCGAAAACTTCATATTCATCAGTTTTCAGCGGTTAGTGTTTTGAAAACTTGACATTCATCAGTTTTCGCCAATGAGTGTTTTGAAAACTTGATTTTCTTGTTAATCAGTTTTCGCCGATGAGTGTTTTGAAAACTTGATATTCATCAGTTTTCGCCAATGGGGGTTTCGAAAACTTAATTTTCTTGTTAATCAGTTTTCGCCAATGACTGTTTCTAAAACTTGATATTCATCAGTTCGTCAATGACTGTTTCGAAAATTGATTTTCTTGTTAATCAGCTTTTGACGATGAGCGCTTCGAAAAGTTGATTTTCATCAGTTTTCGCCGATGAGTGTTTCGAAAACTAGATATTCATCAGTTTTTGCCAATGAGTGTTTCGAAAACATGATTTTCTTGTTAATCAGTTTTCGCCGATGAGGGTTTCGAAAACTTGATATTAATCAGTTTTCGCCGGTGACTATTTCGAAAACTGGATACTCATCAGTGTTCGCTAATGAGTATTTTGAAAACTTGATTTTCTTGTTAATCAATTTTTGCCAATGAGTGTTTCGAAAACTTGATATTCATCAGTGTTCGCCGGTGAGTGTTTCGAAAACTTGATATTCAACAGTTTTCACTTATGAGGGTTTCCAAAACTAGATTTTCTTGTTAATCAGTTTTTGCCAATGAGTGTTTGGAAAACTTGATATCCATCAGTTTTCACCGGTGAGTGTTTCGAAAACTTGATATTCATCAGTTTTTGCCAATGAGTGTTTCGAAAACTTGATTTTCTTGTTAATCAGTTTTCGCCGATTAGTTTTTCGGAATCTTGATATTTATCAGTTTTTGCCAATGAGTGTTTCGAAAAATTGATGTTCTTGTTAATCAGTTTTCGTAGATGAGTGTTTCGAAAACGTGATATTCATCAGTTTCCGTCGGTGAGTGTTTCGGGAACTTCATATTCATCAGTTTTTGCGAAGTGTTTCAAAAACTTGATTTTGTTGTTAATCAGTTTTTGCCGATGAGTGTTTCGAAAACTTGATTTTCTTGTTAATCAGTTTTCGTCGATGAGTGTTTCAAAAACTTGATATTAATCAGTTTTCACCGGTGACTATTTCGTAAACTTGATATTCATCAGTTTTCGCCAATGAGTGTTTCGAAAACTTGTTTTTTTGTTTATCAGTTTTCGTCGATGATTGTTTCTAAAACTTGGTATTCATCAGTTTTCGCCGGTGAGTGTTTCAGAAACTTGATATTCATTAGTTTTCGCGAAGTGTTTTCAAAACATGATTTTCTTGTTAATTAGTTTATGCCGATGAGTGTTTCGAAAACTTGATATTAATCAGTTTTCGCAATTGATTGTTTCGAAAACCTGATATTCATCAGTTTATGCCAATGAGTGTTTCAAAAACTTGATTTTCATGTTTGTCAGTTTTCGCCGATGAGTGTTTCGAAAACTTGATATTCATCAGTTTTCGCCAATGAGTATTTCGAAAACTTGATTTTCTTGTTAATCAGTATTCGTCGATGAGTGTTTAGGAAACTTGATATTCAACAGTTTTTGCCGGTCAGTGTTTCGAAATCGTGATATTCATCAGTTTTTGCCAATGAGTGTTTCGAAAACTTCATTTTCTTGTTAATTAGTTTTCGCCGGTGAGTGATTCGAAAACTTGATATTCATCAGTTTTCGCAAATGAATGTTTCGAAAACTTGATTTTCTTCTTAATCAATTTTTGCCGATGAGTGTTCCGAAAACTTGATATTCATCAGTTTTCGCTGGTTAGTGTTTCGGAAACTTGATCTTCATCAGTTTTCGCCAATGACTGTTTCGAAAACTTGATTTTCTTGTTAATCAGTTTTTGCCGATGCGTGTTTTGAGAACTTGATATTCATCAGTTTTCGCCGGTGAGTGTTTTGAAAACTTGACATTCATCAGTTTTTGCCGATGAGAGTTTTGAAAACTTGATTTTTTTGTTAATCAGTTTTTGCCTATGAGTGTTTCAAAAACTTGATATTAATCAGTTTTCACGGGTGACTGTTTCAAAAACTTGAAATTCATCAGTTTTGGCCCATGAGTGTTTTGAAAACTTGATTTTCTTGTTAATCCGTTTTTGTCGATGAGTGTTTCGAAAACTTGATATTCATCAATTTTCGCCGATTAGTGTTTTAGAAACTTGATATTAAACAGTTTTTGCGGATGAGTGTTTCAAAAACTTGATATTCACCAGTTTTTGCCGGTGAGTGTTTCGAAAACTTGATATTCATCAGTTTTCGCCAAAGAGTGTTCCGAAAACTTGATTTTCTTGTACATCAGTTCTTGCTGATGAGTGTTTCGGGAACTTGATATTCATCAGTTTTTGCCAATGACTGTTTCGAAAACTTGATTTTCTTGTTAATCAGATTTCGCCGATGAGTGTTTCAAAAACTTGATGTTCATCAGTTTTCGCCAATGAGAGTTTAGAAAATTGATTTTCTTGTTAATCAGTTTTTGCCAATGAGTGTTTCGAAAACTTGATTTTCTTGTTAATCAGTTTTCGCTGAAGTGTGTTTCGAAAACTTAATATTCATCAGTTTTCGCCTATTAGTGTTTCGGAAACTTGATATTGATCTGTTTTCCCCAATGAGTGTTTCAAAAATTTGATTTTCTTTTTAATCAATTTTCGCCGATGAGTGTTCCGAAAACTTGATATTGATCAGTTTTTGCTGGTGAGTGTTTCGGAAACCTGATAATCTTCAGTTTTCGCGAATGAGTGTTTCGAAAACTTGATTTTCTTGTTAATCAGTGTTCGTCGATGTGTGTTTTGAAAGCTTGATAATCAACAGTTTTGGCCGGTGAGTGTTTCGAAAACTTGATATTCATCAGTTTTCGCCAATGAGTGTATCGAAAACTTGATTTTCATTTTAATCAATTTTCGCTGATGAGAGTTACGAAAACTTGATATTCATCAGTTTTCGCCGATTAGTGTTTCAGAAACTTGATATTTATTAGTTTTCGTCAATGAGTGTTTCGAAAACTTGATTTTCTTGTTAATCAGTTTACGCCGATGAGTGTTTCGAAAACTTGATATTCATCAGTTTTTGCCGGTGAGTGTTTCGAAAACTTGAAATTCATCAGTTTTCGCCGATTAGTGTTTCAAAAACTTGATATTTGTTAGTTTTCGCCAATGAGTGTTTTGAAAACTTGATTTTCTTGTTAATCAGTTGCCGCCGATGAGTGTTTCGAAAACTTGATATTGATTTATTTTTACCGGTGAGTGTTTCGGAAACTTGAAATTCATCAATTTTCGCGAAGTGTTTCGAAAACTTGATTTTCTTGTTAATCAGTTGTTGCCGATGAGTGTTTCGAAAACTTGATATTTATCCGTTTTCGCCGGTGAGTGTTTCGAAAACATGATATTCATCAGTTTTTGCCAATGAGTGTTTCAAAAACATGATTTTCTTGTTAATCAGTTTTCGCCGGTGAGTGTTAGAAAAACATGATATTCATCTGTTTTCGCCAATGAGTGTTTAGAAAAATTGATTTTCTTCTTAATCAATTTTTGCCGATGAATGTTTAGAAAACTTGATATTGATCAGTTTTCGCCAATGAGTGTTTCGAAAATTGATTTTCTTGTTAATCAGTTTTTGCCAATGAGTGTTTCGAAAACTTGATTTTCTTGTTAATCAGTTTTCGCTGAAGTGTGTTTCGAAAACTTAATATTCATCAGTTTTCGCCTATTAGTGTTTCGGAAACTTGATATTGATCTGTTTTCCCCAATGAGTGTTTCAAAAATTTGATTTTCTTTTTAATCAATTTTCGCCGATGAGTGTTCCGAAAACTTGATATTGATCAGTTTTTGCTGGTGAGTGTTTCGGAAACCTGATAATCTTCAGTTTTCGCGAATGAGTGTTTCGAAAACTTGATTTTCTTGTTAATCAGTGTTCGTCGATGTGTGTTTTGAAAGCTTGATAATCAACAGTTTTGGCCGGTGAGTGTTTCGAAAACTTGATATTCATCAGTTTTCGCCAATGAGTGTATCGAAAACTTGATTTTCATTTTAATCAATTTTCGCTGATGAGAGTTACGAAAACTTGATATTCATCAGTTTTCGCCGATTAGTGTTTCAGAAACTTGATATTTATTAGTTTTCGTCAATGAGTGTTTCGAAAACTTGATTTTCTTGTTAATCAGTTTACGCCGATGAGTGTTTCGAAAACTTGATATTCATCAGTTTTTGCCGGTGAGTGTTTCGAAAACTTGAAATTCATCAGTTTTCGCCGATTAGTGTTTCAAAAACTTGATATTTGTTAGTTTTCGCCAATGAGTGTTTTGAAAACTTGATTTTCTTGTTAATCAGTTGTCGCCGATGAGTGTTTCGAAAACTTGATATTGATTTATTTTTACCGGTGAGTGTTTCGGAAACTTGAAATTCATCAATTTTCGCGAAGTGTTTCGAAAACTTGATTTTCTTGTTAATCAGTTGTTGCCGATGAGTGTTTCGAAAACTTGATGTTAATCAGTTTTCGCCGGTGTCTGTTTCGAAAACTTTATATTCATCAGTTTTCGCCAACGAGTGTTTCGAAAACTTGATTTTCTTCTTAATCAGTTTTCGCCGATGAGTGTTTCGAAAACTTGATATTCATCAGTTTTCGCCGATGAGTGTTTCGAAAACTTGATATTCATCAGTTTTCGCCAATGAGTGTTTCGAAAACTTGATTTTCTTGTTAATCAATTTTCGCCGAAGTGTGTTTCGAAAACTTCATATTCCTCGGTTTTCGCCGATTAGTGTTTCGGAAACTTGATAGTCATCAGTTTTCGCCACTGAGTATTTCGAAAATTTAATCTTCTTGTCAATCAGTTTTCACTGATGAGTGTTTCGAAAACTTGATTTTCTTGTGCATCAGTTTTCGCCATTGAGAGTTTCGAAAATTGATTTTCTTGTTAGTCAGTTTTCACCTATGAGTGTTTCTAAACGTTGATATTCTTCAATTTTCGTAGGTGAGTGTTTCGAAAACATGATATTCATCAGTTTTCGCCAATGAGTGTTTCGAAAACTTGATTTTCTTGTTCATCAGTTTTCACCGATGAGTGTTTCGAAAACTTGATATTCATCAGTTTTCGCCAATGAGAGTTTAGAAAATTGATTTTCTTGTTAATCAGTTTTCGCCAATGAGGGTTTCGAAAACTTGATTTTCTTCTTAATCAGTTTTCGCCAAAGTGTGTTTTGAAAACTTAATGTTCATCATTTTTCGCCTATTAGTGTTTGGGAAACTTAATATTTATCAATTTTCGCCAATGAGTGTTTCAAAAACTTGATTTTCTTGTTAATCAAATTTCGCTGATGAGTGTTCCAAAAACATGATATTGATCAATTTTGGCCGGTGAGAGTTTCGAAAACTTCATATTCATCAGTTTTCGCGATTGTGTGTTTTGAAAACTTGATTTTCTTGTTGATCAGTTTTCGCCGATGAGTGTTTTAAAAACCTGTTATTGATAAGTTTTCCCAAAAGAGTGTTTTGAAAACTTAATTTTCTTGTAAATCAGTTTTCGTCGATAAGTATTTTGAAAGTGAGATAATCATCAGTTTTGGCCGTTGAGTGCTTGGAAAACTTGATATTCATCACTTTTCGCCAATGTGTGTTTCAAAAAAATGATTTTCTTGCTAATCGGTTTTGGTTGATGAGTGTTTTAAAAACATGATATTCATCAGTTTTCGTGGATGAGTGTTTCAAAAACTTGATATTCATCAGTTTTTGCCAATGTGTGTTTCAAAAACTTGATTTTCTTGTTAATCAATTTTCGCCAATGAGTGTTTCGAAAACTTGATATTCATCAGTTTTCGCCAATGAGTGTTTTGGAAACTTGATATTCATCAGTTTTTGCCAGTGAGTGTTTTGAAAACTTGATATTCATCAGTTTTCGCCGGTGAGTGTTTCAAAAACTTGATTTTCTTGTTAATCAGTTTTCGCCGATGAGTGTTTCGAAAACTTGATATTAATCAGTTTTCGCTGGTGAGTGTTTCGAAAACTTGATATTCATTAGTTTTCTCCGGTTAGTGTTTCGAAAACTTAATATTCATCAATTTTCCGCAATGAGTGTTTCGAAAACTTGATTTTCTTGTAAATCAGTTTTCGCCAATCAGTGTTTCGAAAACTTGATATTCATCAGTTTTTGCCGATGAGTGTTTCGAAAAGTTGATATTCCTCAATTTTAGCCAACTAGTGTTTCGGACACTTGATATTCATCACTTTTCCCCAATGAGTGTTTCGAAATCTTGATTTTCTTGTTAATCAATAATTGCCGATGAGTGTTTCAAAAACTGGATATTCCTCAGTTTTCACCGGTGAGTATTTTGTAAACTTGATATTCATCGGTTTTCGCCAATGAGTATTTCGAAAACTTGATTTTCTTCTTAATCAGTTTTCGCCGATGAGTGTTTCGAAAACTTGATATTCATCAGTTTTTGCCAATGAGTGTTTCGAAAACATGATTTTCTTACTAATTAATTTTCGTCAATGAGCTTTTCGAAAACTTGATATCCATTAGTTTTCGCCAATGAGTGTTTCTGAAACTTGATATTCATCAGTTTTCGCCAATGAGTTTTTCGAAAACTTCATTTTCTTCTTAATGAGTTTTCGCAGATGAGTGTTTCGAAAACTTGATATTCATCAATTTTCGCCAATGAGTGTTTCGAAAACTTGATTTTCATGTTAATCAATTTTCGGCGATGAGTGCTTCGAAAAGTTGATATTCATCAGTTTTCGCCGGTGAGTGTTTCAAAAACTTGATATTCATCGGTTTTCGCCAATGAGTGTTTCGAAAACTTGATTTTCTTGTTAATCAGTTTTCGCCGATGAGTGTTTCGAAAACTTGATATTGATCAGTTTTTGCCGGTCAGTGTTTCAGAAACTTGATCTTCATCAGTTTTCGCCAATGTGTTTCGAAAACTTCATTTTTTTGTTAATCAGTTTTCGACAGTGAGTGTCTCAAAAACTTCATATTCATCAGTTTTCGCCTATGAGTATTTCGAAAACATGATTTTCCTTAATTTTCACTGGTGATTGTTTTGAAAACTTGATATTCATCAGTTTTCGCCAATGAGTGTTTCAAAAACATGATTTTCTTGTTAATCAATTTTCGCCAATGAGTGTTTCAAAAACTTGATATTCATCAGTTTTCGCCAATGAGTGTTTTGGAAACTTGATATTCATCAGTTTTCGCGAAGTGTTTCGAAAACTTGATTTTCTTGTTAATCAGTTTTCGCCGATGAGTGTTTCGAAAACTTGATATAAATCAGTTTTTGCCAATGAGTGTTTCGAAAACTTGATATTCATCAGTTTTTGCCGGCAAGTGTTTTGAAAACTTGATATTCATCAGTTTTCGCCAATGAGTGTTTCGAAAACTTAATTTTCTTGTTAATCAGTTTTCGCCGATGAGTGTTTTGAAAATTTGTTTTTCTTGTTAATCACTTTTCGCCGATGAGTGTTTCGAAAACTTGATATTCATCAGTTTTCGCCAATTGGTGTTTTGAAAACTTCATTTTCTTGTAAATTAATTTTCACCAATGAGTGTTTGAAAAACTTGATATTCATCAGTTTTCGCTGGTGAGTGTTTCGAAAACTTGATATTCATCAGTTTTTGCCAATGAGTGTTTCGGAAACTTGATTTTCTTGTTAATAAGTTTTCGCCGATGAGTGTTACGAAAACTTGGTATTCATCAGTTTTCGCCAATGAGTGTTTCGACAACTTGATTTTCTTGTTAATCAGTTTTCGCCGATTAGTGTTTCGAAAACTTGATATTCATCAGTTTTCGCCGATTAGTGTTTCAGAAACTTGATAGTCATCAATTTTCACCGGTGAATGTTTCAAAAACTTGATATTCATCAATTTTGGCGTATGAGTGTTTCGAAAACTTGATATTCATCAGTTTTCGCCAATCCGTGATTCAAAAACTTGATTTTCTTGTTGATCAATTTTCGTCTATGAGTGTTTTGAAAACTTGATATTCATTAGTTTTCGCCGATATTTGCTTCAGAAACTTGATATTCATCAGTTTTCGCCAATGATTGTTTCGAAAACTTGATTTTCTTGTTAATCAATTTTCACTAATGAGTGTTTCGAAAACTTGATATTCATTAATTTTTGCCGATGAGTGTTTCAGAAACATGATATTCAACAATTTTTGCAAATGAGTGCTTCGAAAACATGATTTTCTTTTTATTCAGTTTTCTTAGGTGAGTGTTTCGAAAACTTGATATTCATCTCTTTTCGTCGGTGAGTGTTTGGAAAACGTGATATTAATCTGTTTTCTCAAATGAGTGTTTCGAAAACTTGATTTTCTTGTTAATTAGTTATCGCCGGTGAGTGTTTCGAAAAGTTGATATTCATCATTTTTCGCCGATGTGTGTTTCAGAAACTTGATATTCATCAGTTTTGGTAAGATCTGCCTCTCCCGATGATGTAATTAATTGTTTGCTAGATGAATTAAGGTTTTTGTATGTGTTTGATGCATCTAGAAGCATGTAAACATGCATTACAAATAGGTTAATTATGTTAGAGGGACTTGAATGAAAAGAAAGGAAAGTTTAGATTGAAGAGGACTTAGGTGTAAAGAAAAGCTTTATGGGGAATGTAATTTATAATTTTAGCTTAGAGTCAGAATGGCCAACAGAATTTTGAACACTTCACGCAGTGATTAACTCTATTTTTTAATGAAAGTAATGAACCAAGTAGAATTAAGGAGTTGAATGTAAGAAGGAGTGGGAAAGTGGTGAGTCACCACTCAGCCACTCTAAAGGGCTGAAACATAGCCACCTCTCTACAATCTCATCACATTTCATCAACTAGAGAGAGAGAGAGAGAGGTAGAGAGAAGGAAGAGAAAAGCTTGAAGGGGATGTTGGGAATTCAGACAAGGGCTCGATTAAGGTTGGGAAATTGATAAGATACCATCTACATATCACAAGACACACAATTTAGCTTGGAGTTAAGGTAATCACGGCTTCCAACTCTCACTTTTTTTAAAATTTAAGCTTTTGCTTGAAAATGGCCAAATTTCTTATTTTCAACTTTTGGGCCGAAATAGAGAGTGTAAACCTTCATTTCTATGGTTTTAGAACTTGGATGGTTGCCTATTAATGTTTGCATGTATTTCTGAATGCTGAAAATGAAGATTTAGAAATGGGTTTGGCTATAGGTTTTGGTAGCATGTTCATTATTAAATCTATGGAAGTTTAAGCATGTTTGGGCCAAGATTGTTCATGAGTTTTGTCATTTTTATGCTTGAGAATGTTTTGGACACCTTGCATGTATTTGGATGATGAATTTTGGGTTGGTCTCTAACAGTCGACTGTTGTGCCTAGAAATTCAAAGAAATTTAAGACAGAGGCACAACAGTCGACTGGTAGGCTTAGCAGTCGACTGTTGTGTCCTTAACTCATCATACTTTACCAGATTTTCCAGAAACGCATATGGCAGTCGACTGCCATGCCCAATCAGTCGACTTCCAATTTTCTTGATTCATGAAAAACCCAGATTCAACCCAGAAATTCAATTTCATAAATATTTAATTGTTGAATGTTTCAAAAGTAAGCAGCCGACTGCTATGCTTGGGACAGTCGACTGATGGAACACAGAGAGCTATCAGTCGGCTAGTAAGTTCTAGCAGTTGACTGATAAGCTACTGCCTCTTTTTATATATTTTTCAAAGAGTGAACAGTCGACTGATGTCCTGGAGCAGTCGACTGATACAAGGCAGTTTATGAAATTGTTCTACATCTTACGAAACAAAGTTTTAAGAGCCCAATTACATACTTAAACTTAATTTTAAAAGCATTAAAGGACAGAATGTGACGAAGATTATGGGAAATAACATAGTAAAATAAAAAGAGAGCCAAGTATTTCATATATATCCTTTGTAGAAGAAGAAGTCCATAATCGATTGAACAATTGTCGGTATGGGACGGCCGTTAGGATTTCCACGGTTGAACTAGGTAGATAGGGCATATATTCCTCGTAGGAAGATTTGGACTGGTAACTGAGTCTGACTACTGGAATGGAGTTAGATTTGGGTAGGAAGTATTTTTGCTTTGAGTCATATTAACACTATGAATGAAATTGCTATTGAAATTTCAATATTGTTTATTTTGTAGAGTGAAATATGCCTCCGAGGCGAAATACTGGGAATAATCGAAGGAGTGAGGCGAACCCTAATGGGGAAGCACAGATCATGAGGGATATGGCGAAGGCAATGAAGAGACAAGCCGATGCAGCGACCCAAATGATGCAGCACATCCAAGAAGAGAGGAATGAGAGGGTTCCAGGTCCTAGAGTTAGGGATGATAGCTACCATGGGTGGGTAGAGTTTCAAAAAGCTAGATCGTCAGCCTTTAGAGGTGAGTTTAATCCAATATTAGCCGAAGGCTGGTTGAAGGAGTTAGAGAAGTTGTTCAAAGTCCTTAAGTGTTCTGATGAGCAGAAGGTCGAATATGCCACCTACATGCTAGCTGGTGAGGCTGAGAATTGGTGGAAAGGAGCATTGCAGCTAATGGAGGCCCCTAACACTCCGCTCACGTGGGAGAACTTTAAGATTACCTTCTTAGAGAAATATTACCCAATGAGCGTGAGAAACTAGAAGGAAATTGAGTTTATGCAGATTAAACAATGAAACATGCCTTTTGAGGAATTCATAGCCAAGTATGAAGAGTTATCTCATTTCTCTTCTTACTTGAAACACAATCCAGACGAGGTTTGGAAGGCCATGCATGTGACCTCAGCTCTTAATTCTGCTATGAGTAATGTGATAGCTCCTCTTGGTATTAAGAACTATGCAGAATTAGTAAACAAGTGACGCATTGTGGCCAGAAATTTGGAGAAGACCGATAGGGTCAACTTCGATAACAAGCGACCGATGAATTATTTTAAGGGTGGAACTAACCAGGGAAAGAAACCTATGATGAGCAGACCTACACCCAAACTTTGTTCTAAATGTGGGAAAACCCATGGAGATAAGCCATGCCTGCTCGGATCGAATAACTGTTACACTTGTGGTGTGACGAGGCATT